>BMAW01120558.1:0-19218 GCA_019974015.1 Nephila pilipes | reverse complement strand
TCAAGATTCAGATTCAACTCCCAAAATTGTAAAAGCAAAAAATTTACCTCCCCCAATTATGCTTAAAGTAAGCAAAAATTACAGACAACACCTCAAGGAAATTAGTCATGAATTACCTAAACTAAGAACTCGTCTTTCCGGCGAGTACATTAAATTATATACCGATACACTAGATGACTATAGAAAACTTTCACACCTATTATCCACTAAGACTTATGAATATTACGTCATTCAACCAAACATTTTGCGTCCATTGAAAATTATTTTTAAAGGTTTACCACGAGATACTGAAATCCATGATATTCAGGAAGAACTAATTGAACTTGGATTCGACCCAATCGGGATAAATCAACTTACAAACAGGCGTACAAAAATTCCCCTTCCAATATTCTTAATAACACTACCTAGAAACGAAACCAGTAAGAAAATCTATGAAGTTAACCGCATATGCTATATGTCTATTACAGTTGACGAATACCGAAGTAACAAAGTCACTCAATGCTTCAACTGTAATCTTTTTCATCACAGTTCAGATAATTGCCATATGATCCCCAGATGCTTAAAATGCTCAGGCGCCCACGCAACCAGAGACTGTAACATCGAAGGAAAAATTAAAGAAATAAAATGTATTAACTGCAACGAAATTGGACACTCCGCCTCATACGGAGGATGCAAACTCTATCCCAAACCTCCAAAAGGATCAATTACTAAAAGCAACACACCCAAAACAAATACTGTTCGTGAAGACTACACTTTTGCAAATGCTTTAAAATCAAACCAACAGACGGCGCCCCAAACGGACGAAAACCCAGATTCATCAAAAAATTCAAAGAAAATCCCACAACATAATGCAAAAAGCCACCAGAAAAATCCTTTCAACAACATTTTTGAAGCCATCGAACAACTCAAAGCTCTTGCCGAAATCTTCTCAATCATTCCAGAACTGCTTACAAATCTCAATAAAATTCAAAATGCAAAAGGACAAGCAAACAAAAAATTCGCCATCTTAGAAGCGCTTATGGATATCTCTGAAGAATAATGCAGCCAATCGCAGTCGTTTCTCTTCACCCATCGCAAGATCAACTTTTTCCCTCGTGGAACTTCAAATTTTTCAAGTACATACTCATTAACTGCTAAACAGATGGCGCCAGCTATGCTGGGCTCATCAATCAACTCATTTCTCAAGAACTTTTCATCTCTACTCTCCAAAAGTTTACCCTCTCATCCGCAAGAAATTCCTCTCCACAATATAAATTTCCATTTTATCCAAAGGACTTAATAAATACCAGATTTGGGCTTGTGGAGCGCTCCTGGCGCCCATGGAATTTCAACGTCAACGTCAACGAAGAATCATTCTTTCACTTACTTCTGTGTGTGATGGGAAAGGCTGCGGATCTAAGCGACTTTGATAGAGGGCAGATTGTAATGGCTCGAAGGCTCGGAACAAGTATTTCCGAAACTGCACGACTCGTGGGTTGTTCGCGATCTACAATTGTCCGTACGTATGCAATGTGGATGAATTGCGGTGATACCAGCAGTAGACGACATGGTGTTGGACGTCCACACCTATCAAAGAAAAAGGTCGACGGAGACTGTCTCGCATGGTGACGCAAAACCGGATCCAGACAGTGGCTCATCTTACATCTTACAGCAGGGCCAAGTAGAATAGTATTGGAGTACACTGTTGGATATGGGGCTACGCAGCAAACGTCCCACTCGTGTGCCTTTGCTGACCAAGCGTCATCACCATCTGGGCTTGCGCTGGGCCCAGGAACATCGCGACTGGTCCATGGATCAGTGGGAGAGAGTTGCCTGGTCAGATGAATCACGGTATTTCATTCATCACGCTGATGGCCGTATCAGGATACGCCGTCTTCCAGGCGAACAGTTGCTCCCTCAATGTACAGTAAGTCATACACAGGCCGGTGGTGGCGGTATTATGCTTTGAGGGACGTTCTCTTGAGCATCTCTGGGACCCGTGGTTGTGTTAGAGCAGACCATGAATGCTACAGGGTATCGGAGCATCATTGTGGAGCAGTTGCACCCTTACATGGCCTCTGTTTTTCCAGCTGGAAATGGAATGTTCCAACAGGACAACGCCCCGTGTCACAAGGCTAAAATTGTGTTGGAGTGGTTCCAGGAACATGATGCTGAATTCCAGTTAATGTCCTGGCCACCTAACTCACCGGAATTCAATCCGATAGAACACATTTGGGATGTCTTGGGATGGCAGCTCAGAATTCAAAGACCACCAATTCGCAATATCTCAAATTTGCGTGACCGTTGCTTAAACATCTGATACAATCTGTCTCCGGTCATCTACCAAGGACTTGTGGCATCCATTCCAAGGCAGGTTGAAGCTGTGTTGCGCGCCAAAGGTGGGCCAACTCGTTATTGACAGGTGGTCATAATGTTTTGGCTCTTGAGTGTATACACACACACACACACATATATATATATATATAAAATTTCATTTAAAGTTAACGATATTTACTAAATAAATATTTCATATGCAATAGCCTTCTAAGTATTTAATTTCTTATAAATCTTTTTTAAGATTTTATTTCAGTCCCCATGTCAATAGATTAAAAATATCCTTAGAAACATAGCTGTAAATAGTATAAATCTGTTTATCAATAAAATAATTGCTTATGTATACGATTTTAAGTCTAGTTCCTTAAAAATTTGAATTTCTTAGAAACAAAATAATTTAGAAGTTAATTAGTTATGAATTAACTAAAAAATCAAACTAACTAATTAATTCAAAAACTAATCTATTACGTAAGATAACTAGTGAATTCAATAACTTCGTGTTTCAATTCTCTTTGGCCAGTCATCAGGAAGATCAAATCAAACCAGTTAGAAATAAATATTGAAAATCGTATAACTTACTAGGGGCTCAAAAATTGTAACAACCGAATTATTTGTACATTTTATAAACTCTTGTGTGCTTTATAATGGCCTTTCCGGCAACGTGGAATCATTATTTCTGAAACTGTTTTAATTTTTTTTAATAATTGTTAGATTAAATTTGTTCTTACACAGATTTTTGATCACATAATTATTACCTTCTTTACTATTTCTCTTCGAAAATAAAAACATAATTTTGAGAGTGAATGATTTTGTAGAAAGACTCTATGAATATGAGGTTCAATTAAAATTTCTTACAGTTATTGAAATAATACCAAGAAACATACCAGATGTTATATACTAATATACCAGTATGTTGGAGAAAAATATTTCCTTTCAACTTATCAGTGTGTTCACAATGTAAAGCTGTTAGAAATGTATTTTTATATCTTAAGAATATATCTCTTGCAAACTATAAGTTATTTGTAGAGCTGTAACAATAATTAATATAAATTTTAATAATACTTACATAAATGTTAAGTACTATTTACTTAAGAAAGAATCAAATGTATTAGAACAAATAGTTATACAGCTGGCTTCGAATGTATTACATTCAGACCAAAAAATGAGATATAATACCAACCTTAAAATTTGAAATATCACCTCCGCACATAAAAGGATAATTTTCACAGTACCGTGACAAATTTTTCGGTTTCATACATAGATTAGGATATTCGTTACAAAAATAGGTTCGATTCACTCTGAAAATAAAAAAAAAAGAAAAGAAAGTTCAATCACATTACTTTTATAATTATTTGATGATAATTCGAAAGAATTACTTGGCTAAAAAAGCTCTTCAAAACCTTTTTTTATTGACTGTTGCACGTCTTAAGAGAACATGAATAACTACTATTTGAATTACATTCATTTATATTCTATTCTATATTTCAGTCTTTAAAGTTTTTTTTTTTTTTTTTTTTTGTATTTTTTTTAGCTTTTCTAAGTGTTTAACTCTAGGCTTTATGAATGTTTTTCTTGTTTATGAATAAGTCATGTATATTGTTCAAAATACTTACAAGCCATTGCTGCAAAATGTGAATGCAGGCTTTATGATGACTTTAGGTATAGTCACTGCAAGGCTTAGGGCAGTAGGATACGTGAGATAGAGGATACAAAACTTCGTGGATTGATATAAAAAGCAACAAATGCAGAGAATCAGGATGAGACTCCTCAAAATATTCCATGTGATACTTCTCTTTGGGAATAGTTCTTCATATTTTTGCTCACACAAGTCTCTAAATCTTTTCAAGTCATTTCGGTCATTTTCTGAAAATGTCTCGGCGAATTCCTAAAATACAGAAAGTTAATTTTAATAATTGGTGAATGTTTTATCTTAGATTCATTGATAGATGTTTTCGTAAGATAATATTTCGATTATCAAACTTATTTGGTTCAAAATAATTTATGTTGTTCGAAAATGATTCATCTGAAAGATATACATAATGGATTTTTTGGCTTTTCTGAAAGTATATCAAATCTACAATTGATCAGTGGAAGAAAAAGAAAAACTTAAGACAATGTCAATTGAACTTTATTTTAAGCTAAAGCTAATAATGAAGCTTACATGTCCAGACAGTATGACGCTTCACGAATTTTTTGAATGAAATTTCTGGAAACAAATAATTTTTAAATAAGTAGAATTACTCGATATCATTCCAAATCTCCTTATATTAAAAAAAAAACGAAGCTTATTACTCTGCCATTCAATTTGTTTCCAAAGTTTATAATGCCAAGAGAGTGAAAAATATCAACTGCAATAAAAGTTTTCGAATATTTCTTAAAAAGATGATGTTTGTTGTATTTCTTGTATAGAAGCTGTTCTGATTTTTGCAACTCGAAATTAGACTTATATGCAAATCACAATATTAGGTCTCAAAATTGTATGTATTTGAACCATACATTTTTATAAATGAAATATTTTAGATTCAAAACGTTGTATTTTTAAGATTTATTATAAAAATAATTCGATGTAATATTTATTTTGACATTCTGCGTAAATTCTGTCTTCGAAAATCCTGCTAAATGCCACGAAACTTAGGCAACAAAATATCCAGAATTATTTGCAAGGAAAATTACAGAATATAAATTATTATTTCAAGCTTAAATTGACTAATAATAACTTCATAGACCAGTTGATGTTATTTATGAGGTAAGAGCCAAAAATGTAAAAAAAAAAAAAAAAAAAAAATCCAAGGATATTAAAAGCGATAATATTTAACTCAAAATATCTGCAACCTGGGTATTAAATTCTGTTAATAATTTTTTTTAAATAAATTATTAAATTAAAGAGAGAGAAAAAGATGTAAATATATCTCGATTGTGTGTAACTTACACTTAAATACTAATAACGCATTTTAATGCAGTTTTTTCTTTCACACACAAAAGATGACTATCATTTTTACTCATAATACAGGGAATGATTCAGTGAATAATATATCCTCTAAGCTTCCTCGATTATACGCATCACGAATTAAATTTATTTTAATTTAAGCATGTATATCGAGTATAGTAAGTAATATTTGTATTATTTCCCTATAAGATAACATGTTTCGATTAATATTCATTTATATTTAAATTATACTATAGGATGTTATTACTTTATCTTATTACATTACTTCTTTATGCAAAATACATAAAATTCAATGTATATTACACGTTATACATAGATAAAGCTTCAATTATGTAATTCATACTGTGGTATTTAAAACATTTTTATTTCGTGCATTCAAAATAATAACAACTTAATTAGTTTTATAATTTACTTCGAAATAATTTTGGAAATAAATCTGTTATTTATGTATCTTATGTTATGTATTTATGTATGTATTTATGTATTTATGTATGATTATATCTGTTTTACTCCTAACATTTTAAACATATAGAAAAAGATCAGAATGTTTGCAAAAGAATTGTGTAGCATATCATCAAGTTTTATGTTTTATTTCAAAATAATGAATTAATGCTCTTGGATTTCTTATCCCAGTTGTTTTATATACATAAGATTGATTCTAGAGTTTTACTTCTTATTGAAAATCGTTTTTCCTAAGCCGAACTTGATTTCTGCAAAGGATTTGGCTGTCCAACTGTTGTAACTATATGATGCAGATAATGAATTAACGTTATGCAAAGACATTTCAAAAATTATTTGAACTACAAATAAGATTCATTTCAATTTGAAAATTCCAAATACAGCAAAAGGCTCAGAAATTATTTTCTGTGAATAATGAAGAGGACGGTATTTCCAACTTTTTGAGTTAAAGAGAATTTTTAACTCAAAAAGATGGAGAAATATAACGTCTCTAAGGCTAACTTATCTGCTGCACTTTTTTAAATTTATATAAAATGAATATATTAATATATAAGAAGCTGAACTTATATTATTTATTCATCTTTTTTTTTTTAAATCATGAATTCTAAATATTCTCAATGATAGATATATTAGTATTTAAGAGTATTTTGTTGTAAGTGATTCAATTCATTAACAAATTGCTGATTCATTAACATTATAAGTTTACTGATTTCTTTGGTTAATAGATCAAATAAATAGACTTTACATCAGAGTGAAACTGGAATAATAGGAACTATCCAATAAATTTTATTTTTCATTTTGTATAATTGTATAATTTGTATATTGTATAATTTTTTTTTAATAAAAGAGGTTACAAATCTACTTATTTCTGATATACAATCTCTAATTATAAGACATGTTTTAGAATAACAATTAAATATATGACCATTAATAAAATATATTTATTATTTTTGCTTTATTTAATAGAGTCAGTTCGAAAGATTTCGTTTGTGTTTGCGCTCAATTGTATGCATTTCAAATGCCTCACGCAATTGAAAATACTTCTATTATAAAAAAAAGTGCTATGATTCGTTTTCTGAGCGCAGAATTCATGACAGCATCGACAGATTATGGAGTGCACTGAGACACCATTATAAGCAATGGAACGGTAGGAAAATGAATAAGAGCATTTATATATGGGAATGAAGGCAGCCCCGATCTAATGCCCAGTGTGGCCGCCATTTGTTCTACTTTTAACAGAAATTTGAGGGTCAGCGCCATGACGATGATGATGATGTGAAAGAGACCATGACATAATGGTTAGTAGAACATGTGGCATATTTCTGTTAAAATACTGATAGAATACAGAAGGTGGTTGCATGACCTTGATTATGTGAAAGTGACTATGCTGTAAAGATTAGCACAACAGGTGGCAGATACTCGTAGAATACAAAAGTTGGTTCCACTACTTAAACGTCCATTAATAATGGAGGTAATTATGTTGAATTTTGGGTTAATGTATAATGTATATCTCGTAGAATACAAAAGTTGGTTCCACTACTTAAACGTCCATTAATAATGGAGGTAATTATGTTGAATTTTGGGTTAATGTATAAACTTTATTATAAGGATAAAATACTAGAAAGCAACACAACTTTTTAATATTTAAACGGAATTTAATCTACAAATACGATAATATATATACCAGTTTAAATTGACAAAAGATGAGAAAATAAAATTATATTCATGCGGACATATAACGATTGACAATTCGCAGCAAAAATAAAGAATTGAATAAAGTTTTGATTAACATATTTTTTGTAAAGTCTTTTCCCTGTCCATTACACGGTACAAGCCCTTGTTCCTTACATAAATAGTTAATAATCATTAAAATTTATTTCCATTCCAGAAAATATGAGAATCATTTGACTGAAACAATTTATGATCATAAAATAAGTTGTCTTACTAGATTGGTACTTAATGATATTTATATATTGATTTCCTAGGTATAACGGTTACAATTTTTTTTAATATCATGAATATAAATAAAATAATGTTTTATTCTATAATAAATACATTCTAACTAATGCAAAATGTAATATTACAAAATTTATTGTTTAGAACTTATATTTCGATGAAATTGATCTATAAATATTAAATATAAAGAAGATTTTACATTTTTATGTTGTTAAATATTAAAGCAAATCTAAACTAAGTTCATTGAAAACTGCTTGAGTAATGAGAAAATAAGAATGATTTATTGCATATTATAAAGTTATTAGGCTAAACGTAGTACAAAATTCTATTTTTCTTCAAATTGAGAAATTTATAACACATTTTGTTTAAGTGAAAAAAGTTTATTTTGCTATATATATATATATATATATTAAATGGGGCAATTAAATAACGAGACTTACGTAGCTCCATAAGAAGTAAGCGAACGCCAAACGCCAGCGATCTATAGTTGTTTATTGTGTAACCTTCTCTTTCGATTACAATGCCTCGCGTTTCTTTAAGCCAATCCGTATATCAGTAGCTTTCGTTTGCTCGAGTTATTTTTTTTTTGTTTGTTTCGCCGGAAAATTGTTAAGCCTAACCATAGAACAAGGAATTGTTCTGGAATTCTACACTAAACTCGGAAAGTTCACTATTGAAACTTATAATTTGTTGAAAGAAATGTACTGCGTTTAATGCTTATCACATCCGATTCGTTCTTCGAATGCAAAAACTATGACAATATCGAAAAATTCGGTTTTATTTTTCTATTTGATCGCCGGTTAAGTATTCGTACAATTGATGAGAATGTAGTTATTGACAAGAAACCACTTGATATTGAGCCATGCGACTTCTATCTGTTTGCCTAACGTGAAATCTGTATCAAAAGGAACAAGATTTGAGTCCGCTGAGACTGTGAAAGAGAAGTATCACACGTCCTGATTGAGGTAACATGAGATTTCCTGCACTATATTTCGAACAGTGGAAGATTCGCATGGAGCTTTGTAGGAACAGAGGATGGGTGTATATTGAAGGTGATAAGTTCATATGTATGATATAAAAAAATTAAACGTTTTAGAGCGTTATTTAGTAGCCCCACGTAGTATATCGGTATGAAACAAATAATAATTAAAAATATAAAAATTTTAATTACTAAAACATATGGTCAGTGGGTTCTTTTTAAAAATGATTGAATAACAAAATTATTAACGACTGATATACTCTAATCTATTCTCATTAAATATATATTTCGAGACAACTTTATAATTTTTTTTAAAACTATGAAATCAAGATATGACGCTTTTGTCATATTAGACGAATAAACAAAAAAGTGTAAAAGTCCTTTTATTATACTATTTTGTATATTAATTTTCACTCTGTAGTTACCGCAGCGAAATACAATCTCTAGCAATGGACAAATGTTAAAGTTTCAAAACATTTCAAATTGTTTGAAGAAATACATTAATTTACGAAAAGTTTTTATTGCAGTAAAATAGATGAACGCAAGAATTGCCTTTTATTATGATTGTATTTTCTATCACAACTGTCAAGACTGCTCTTCCTTACTCTGTTCTCGCGTCATAACTAATATTTAGATATCAAGCAATAAATGTAGTCTTCAATTAAAGGAACACGATGAAAAGCCATAATTCGTTATTAATAATCGCTGATGAATAGCTGAGGTCACGCTCTCTTTAAACTCAATTAACTTATCAGTTTTAAATTAGGATCAACTTATGAATTTTTACCTTACCAATTATCACATTTATTCCACTCACTTCCTACAATCAATCAATCCTTATTTTAATATTTCTAGCATATTTATTTCAATCCAAACAGATAATTAAATAGATTCGAACCAATTAATAAATATCTGCAAGCAAGTCATTTTCCTGTATATACCTTCACTTTCCTTTCACTCTATTTCATTTATATATCATTCTGTCTTAAACACAGATTCCTATCCTTATCTAATTTTCCTAATTGTTTTTCATCTGGGTACGGATAATTGTAAATTAATACGGTTCAAATTATTAATTCGCCGAAATTAACAAAGAAAGAAAATTGCGAATATCCCAACGTCACAAAATGTCTCAGTTTTCTTAAAGATTATTTTCGGTTCCAGTAAACTAAAACAAAAAACTTTTACTGGATCCCAGTATGCTGTTTCATTTAAATCCGCATTTATGCATCTCTTTACTCTTTTCATCTTCTGTACAATTTATCCGTTTTTAATCCATCTTATGATTCCGCTAATATTTGAAGAAATAAATTATGTATATAATTCACACGCAATCAGCTCTATTTTGAAGCCTATCCTCAACCCCTAAAGGAAAATTCCCGCAATAGGAAAAATTTGGAAAAGGAAGATACTTTTCTCTTGCTGGAAATTAGATTATGTTATGTATGTCACACTTTTAGACATTTGAAAATCATCAGTTCCCTTGGAAAACGATTGCAAATACTTTCCTCTGTCTGTTTATATTTATTTGTAAAAATTATTCTTTGAAAACATTTTGACATCAGGAGCCAAACTAATTACGTAATAAAGACACATGATAGACGAATTATAATTTGCAAGGACCTTGATTTGTGCGTAATAGAAGATACTTACATTACAATACTTTCCAATACCAAGTATTTCTCTTTTGGGCTGCATATAATTCAGCTGATTCCAAATGCACAAGAAGTATCAGAAACAGTAAATGTCCGGCAAAACTTTTGAAAGAACTTAGCCATGAAAAAAAAATGAGAAAACTTTTTTTATAAACGAGGTGTTGCGTGATTAATTCTGAATGTTCTCATTCTATTCTATTGCCGACAGACCTCGTATTTTTTAACCTCAGTCGAATGACGATGAGGACACTTTGTCTGCCCGCTTTCTCTCCAAACATCCACATCATGCCAACATGAGGACATTGACTTCTACCAAATTTAACATGCGTCAGTCCCGCTAAACTGTTTGTCAAAAGTGGCACCGTAGATTGAACCCACGACTCGACGAAATCAACGCCAGCCGCAAGTACGCGACGGGGACCAATACCCTCCCAATGCGAAGTATGTTAATACTCATCAAATTAAACAGTCAACAATATGTAACAGTAATAAAGAAATTAATAAAATGTAATAGTTATTAAAATAAAAGTTAATATATAATATGTAATAGTTAATAACATGTAATAGATAATTTTTGAAACATTAAATATTTCGTAATAGTTAATTAAATAAATATACAATGATGCATAAATTTAGTAGAATAAATAGATAAGAATACATATAAATTAATTAAATTGTCGATAATTCGTACATAATTAATTAGAGAAACCTAAATAGTTTCGATTAATTATTAAAAGAATTTATTCTGTGAATTACTCGATCACAGAAAAAGAAATTTTCGAGGTAAAAAACGAGATCCTTACGTCTTCAACGATTGCTTCAACTGCTCTGTTTTTCCGTGATTTTATCCTACGATTTGCCTGAGTAAAGGTGAATGGGTTTCTGGACCTAACATTAACCAATCCACGTGCAGAAATAGGCCTCGAATTAGAAATCATTGAGGAACGTTTGAAAAATAGAATAGAGAAAAAAATAACAATCAACAGGCGAAGAAGTAACTGCTCTGTGAGCGGCGTTTTTAAATTTAACATCATTTGGCGAATTGTACAATTTATTGATCGCCTGCTCTGCACGATCAATTCCGATTTCCAAACCATTTGGTCATAATTTTCCAGTTTTATGAGTTTTCTCAGCATCGTTTTCACTGAATATTGGCATGTTACGAAATAAAAAAATTGATTTTTATATTTATTTTCCTTGTTTAGCGTTCAAATTTAAGGAAGTAAACGACATCAAAAGGATTTTTGCTGATAATGAATATTAATTTTCAGTCAGGGCTTAGAATATTTTAAATAATGTAAATAAAATATATTAAGGTTTAATAAATGTAACAATAATAGATCCAAAATATTTAAAAGGGTTAATAATGGACAGTATGATATTGACAGAAAATATTTTTTGCTAATTCTTTTGCTGTATATATATCTTAATTTGTAAAATTTTTATTATATATGAATAAGTTAAATAAGAGATTAAATTATTAATATATGCATTATATATAAGGAACATAGATATAATGGAAAAGATTTTAATTTAATAATATCAGAAATTTTAATAAAATAGAAGTTAGTAACTTTCGCATAATTTCGATAATGTTGATTTATCAATTATTAAAATAGTTCCTATTACTGAAAAAAGATTTTATGGTAGGAAAAGCATTTTTTAAGCACTTATAATACTATTTACCCTTATGTTTTCCATATAAGTAAAAAATATAAATGTTTTTTAATCAAGGAGACATTGATACTTGCCAAATATAATCTATTTTTAAAATGAACATGCGTAGAGTGATGAATTGAATATGATGTGATTAATAGAATTATTTGGAATTGTAAAAATATAAGGAGGTGGCTTACATTAGGAAATATATATAAATTTCCGTAGCTGTAGAACTTTCCTTATACGAACAGGGGAGCTCACAAATAAATTTATGTAAAAATTACTAAGCAACTCTAGTATGCAAGAACTGATTCAGAGGAAACAAGAGCTGTAAAACAATGCTCTCATCTAGAAATGGTTGAGGTCCTTCGTAGTGATACAGAATGTCTACTCTGAGTTAAGATCTTATTGAAAACTGATAATTTTGAAAATTACGCAAGATTAATGAATTAACTACCCCGAAAGAAATGTTCGTATTACTGACGAAGGGACTCTGGTCATAAATGATAATATATAATTAGAATTAAGAACAGCGACTCAAACGAAAAGATTATCATTTGATCCACTTATTTGTTCATTTAAACAAATAGTTTAATCGTGAACATGAATGTAGGTGAAATTAGTTCCAATGTCTGAATGACTCGCGATTGTAACATGTCTGAGTGTTTGCATGTGTATCGGAATTTGGAATGTCACGTTTTAATGTAACAAATCCTTGGAAACTTCTTACATAAGTATGCCACCAGGACGGATGGAGGATAACCAAAAAGATGAAGAAAGCGTCATTTCCTCATGAAATTAAGCTTCACACTTTTGAGGATTAACTTTCTAATGACTCTCTCCAGTTCATCTGCGTGCAGAATCAGTGAGGAACTATTCGAAATTAAAATCCTTTCTTTCATGATGCGTGGGAAGAAAGGATCATAACATCACAAAACAGGTTACTGAAAAAATGCACCTGAAAAGAAGCGAAAGTTCTCTGAAGAAAAATTAGTAAGTTTAAGCCTAAATATTTATAATTATATTTTTCTGACATGCGCCATTTGTATTTGACGTTGATAGGGGACACCACTAATAACTTTGTAGTACTCGAAACATCAATTTCACTCAAATTCGAATACGGTAGCCTCCAGTTTACCACCAGTGCATAAATTTATAAGACATACGGATCACAAAACATTGTAAGTAATCTTCAAAATCATTCTAAAATTTAAAGATAATCATTAATGATGTGATCATGTAACATAGCAAACTATTAAGCAAAAGGAATCTAAAAATACATTATTATTAACATAAGAAGTTCTACAGATAGATTTGATGCAAACAAAAAAAAAACACTTTTAGGTATTGGAATTCAATTCAAATAGCAAGCTAACAAAATTAATATTCTGTTCATTAAATCCAATTAAATTCAAATTAACAGTGCCACATTAATTTAACCAGAAGATCCGAAATTGAGTTTTAAAAAAAAATTGTAACAACAAGTCACTACGAAATAAAACACAATCGTGGCTTGTGAATAATGTTCCGCTAGAATGTCAACAGTCTTATGATGATGTTATAACAGTTTATTATATAAATCACGAAAATAGAGACACATTAACACATTAAGTATAATAAAGCAGTTAATGTTATGTGAATAATTTATAAATATTTGAGTTATATTTGATTAATGGAAAATATATGTGCAGTGGAGGTAAAGTTTTAAACCTAGAAAGGTTTGAAATTTGCATTTGATATAAAATTAAGTAGTAACAAAATTATCATATGCTTTTAATAAGAATGGATTCTTTGAATGTGAAATACTCTACTAAATATAATAAGAGTTATACTTTGAATCATTAAGTGTTCTAAAAAGTATTAAATATTAGAATGGCTCTTATCTATTTTAAATAGGATAATTATATTTTTTTGCACTTTTTTATTTTATCGGTAATTTTCAATAGTTTTGTTTTTGGAAAAATGATATTTTGTAAGAAACGTATAAGAGACAATCCCACTGGTAAATTGGTGCATCGGTAAATTGATGTATTTATTTAGATGCATTTTTGTTATGAATATTAATGAATAAAGATCGTTATTTATTTTAAACATTCTCTTAATAATTTCAAAGCTTAATGTTGAAATAATTTTTTTGTATTCCAAAGGTTTAAAATTAAATGAAATTAATGTTTATTGAAATAGTAATATTCTGTCCAAAAATTCAAGTTTCATCTGCGGCTTTTTTTTTCAAAATTGCATTAAACGTAAATTTTTGCTGTTTGAAATAGTTGTTTTATTTTCTAATTTCACTTTATCAAGTATGTTTGGGGGGTGTTTAAATAATTTGATTTTGAAATTTAGTGATTAATGCTTTATGTGCATTCTATGAATAAAGTATCAAGCGTTTGCAATGTAGTCATGTTAATGGCGATCTGTCCCTTTAAAAGTAGCACATTTACTGTAGTTTGGTATATTTGATGACTCTCATTTATTGAATCTTTTGGAAAAAAAATCACTGCAAAACATTGTGCCGTATCAAACTAATTTTTATCGTACCTTCTTCTACAAAATCAAATGGAGTTAAAAGCTCAGCAGAAGCAAATATAGTTGGAAACTTAGCAGAAGCAAAAATAGTTGGAAACATAGCAGAAGCAAAAATTTTTGGAAACTCAGAAGATAAGAGAACAAATGGAGTTTGAACTGACCAAACTGGAAATCGAATCTAAGAGCTTTCCTACGGTTTCCAATGACAATGGCTGGTATTGTTTAGAAATAATTGATCTCATGCCTAGATTAAATTTGCGTGAGGTTGATGTTACGATTTATTTATCTCAGTTCGAAAGACAGGCCATAAGAGCCAACATATATATTAAAAAATGGGTATTGTGACTTTTAACGTTTTTGCCATCCGAAATCTTCCAATTAATTAGTAGAGAACAGGAAGGGAAATTTGAGTATTAGAGTAAATTAAAACAATTTTGCTAAAAATGATTTAATCTAAAATCAGAGAGCTTTAAGAAAAGTTCGTACTAAATCAGAAGATGGCTAAGAAGTCACGGAGGAATTATAGTTATGAAATAACAAATTATTTCTGAGAATGGATTGGAGGCATAGATATAACAGATTATGAAAATTAAAGAATCTAATCACTACAGACCAGCTCAAGGAAAAGTTACCGTCTGAAGTACGAGAACATTTTTTGGATAAATGAGCAAATTTACTTCTCTGCCGAAGTTAGCAGACAAGTTATATGATAATATGATAGCGTACGCAGTACATCAAGGAATTCTTTGGGAACAGTTTCTAAGGATAAGATTAATGAAACGTTTTGTCCTCGTACTCCTCCTCCTGAATGGACATTTAAAAATAAAACATTTTCGTCACCTAAAATTATACCATAAAGGACACCATGACGCGGAAATGAAGGTTCATACGGATCTAAATACAAACTAGCTTGTTTTATTTGATTAAAAGTCGGTCATACCTCAAAGTCTTGTAACTCAGTTTCTGGTGTTATTAAATTAAACCAGAGAGCAATTTTTAAAATATAATAGACATATTTTGTTGGAGATTGATTTTGATGCGGTTTGGCAGAGTAAAATTGTCATTCTAAACTCTTAAGATCTCGTAGTTCGGGAAATGCATCGTTTAGCACATCGAAAATGCATCGGAAATGCATCGCCTGTACTTGTTCAAAGTCTGTTGACCCTCCTTGCCTAAAGGATGCACCATTCACATCATACCAATTACAAGCTCTGCCTCGTAAATAAACAAAATGCAATTTCTCCGGAAATAGATAGAAGGTATTATTATCATTAACACTCAGTAAGAAATCAATTACATTTCCTGATCCATTGATATCATTATAGGAAAAATTAACAATCCGTGTAGGGTTCTTACTCCGAGGGTGGGAACGGATTTCCACTCCCAACTGACTCTTGTGCCATAAATCAATTAAATGTAACTAGCTCTAAAATCAATAAATGCTCCAATGACACCCAAGACTAATCAAATTTAATTACTTATTTATCAATTACTATAGTATAATATCTCTTTTTTTGGACTCTAAGCCTAACCAATCAATTTAAATAATGCCGAGGTCGAATATTCTGCTGCGGCTGCTGCTTTAATCACAGACACAAACTAAACCTTTTGATATTTCTTTAATAACACACCATTGAGCTATGTACAACGAGCTCCGAGTGAGCATCAAGTTATAGTGCAAGTCGGAAAGAGAGACAGAGAGTCAGTTCTCAATTGGCGCGTAAGAAAATTATGTACAGAAAAGAAATTGATTAAAATTTCAGAAAAAAGTGAATGATTTATTTCAGAGTAAAATAGTTACAAAGTAAAGAGCTCAATAAGGTGTTGACCCACCTTCAGCCGGGAGACAAGTTACCACATGATGTGGCATAAAGTGATAAATATCCCTGATGGTCTCCTGTGGTTTTTCTCGCCAAATATGCTCCAATTGTCGGTCAAGGTCTTCGAAATTCCCCGTAGATGCAGTTGGCTTCCCATCATATCCCAGACATGAGCAATTGCAGAGAGATCTGGCTGGCCTAGGAAGTGTTTCACAATCTGTTCATGGCAATCAAGACAGTTCATTCACAGTTCATGACGTATGTGGTCTGGCATTACCTTGCTGGAAAATAAGGCCAGTGTAATGCAAAAGGTACGGTAGCAAACCAGGTCTCATAATGTTGTCGACGTACCGCTGTGCTGTAAGTGTGCCTCTCATGACGACGAAAGGGGTGCGGCTAACATGGGAAATGGCATAAAACTCCAGTAACAGATGACAACACAAATAAAATGAATAAAAACCTCCCCTTAGCTCAATTATTTCAATTAAATAATATTATACGCTCCATGCTAGAACTCGGTCACTTCTCTCATCAGTGGAAGATCGCATCGGTCGTTCAGATACTTTAGGCAGACTAACACCCCACAATCCCAGAAAACTATATCTCACTACTTCCCATCATTGGGAAAATATTAGAGAAAATTATATTAAACAGGCTGAATGATCATCAGCACAAAAATAACTTTATCATACCAAAGTAACATGGCTTTAGGCCTGGGCTGTCAACAACCCACCAAAATCTGCGTGTATTGTTGTTTATTAAAGCTGGTTTTCGGAACCGGGAAAGGGCAGGGGTGGTCTCTCTTGATATCCAAAAATCGTTTGACCAAGTCTGACATTAAGGACTAATTTTTAAATTGATCAAAAATAGAGTTTCCCCCAATTAATAACTTTGATAAATCTAAACCTAAAAGAAAGATATTTTATAGTAAGAATTAAAAACTGCTTTTCTATTCTCTGATTAATTAATGCGGGTATCCTTCAGGGCTCACATTTGTGTTGGGCCCTTTTCCAAAATTTTGTGAACTACATACTCAGTCATAACATTACAATTCTCGGCATGTATGCAGATTACAGAGCGAAACTTGCAAAGCACAATAATACAAAAGTCGTAGGCCCTCACTTTAACACACACATCACTTGAACAGAGGATTGGTTCTCGAAATGGAAAATAACCCTAAATGTTTCCAAAACGGAGTCAGTCTACTTTGCAATGAGACAAACACAAATTCTCCCACTAAACATTTATTTACACAACAAAAAGATCCCATGTTCCCTTGCCACCATATATCTTATCATTAAAATAATTGACAAAATACTCACTTTTAACCAACAATTCACTCATATTCAATCAAACATTCGACATCCCACGAATAAATTAATTCCATTAATTTGACGAAACTATACGTTAAACTCCATAAAGCACTAACTGCGCACCATTCAGTTTACCCTTCCTTTTCTTTATCTGGGATTAAAGATTCATTTCTAAAAGTTAAATTTGTTAGCAAAATTCATTATGAATACATTGTATAACTACCGGTCAACTTCACTGAACTAAACTAAGTGTACTGTTTTAAAAGACAAAATTATATGGAACAAAGTTTCCATCAAAATCGAATTTATATTGACTGAATAAAAAAGTTGTAGAAATCGATGACAATTTTCCACTTAAAATTAAAATCGAATATGTATTTAAAGTATAAAACACCAAGGAAACAGAAAAGTGAAAAATTAAATGTGGATAGAAGATGATTAGAAATAATTTCATTTTTTTTTCTTTTTTGAAAAAAAAAATGTATTCCCATTAAAATATAAAACTATTGATTCAATGTGTACTTTTTTGCCCTGGCACAAATATTAATCTAATGAGGGCATTTTCGCTCAGAGTAAGTTGTTCTAAAGCGAGTGCGCTATGAAAAGAAAATTAAGACTTAAACCAAAAAATGTATTCCATATAAAACTATAAACTTAAGGATTATAATTCATATCAATTTAAAATATGAAATTTACTCTGTATGTTGTTTTAAATTAAAAATATAATTGAATGGAGAAATCTCAGTTTTATTTCCAAAATCTAATGATTGTATTTAATGAAGCGTTATTAGTACTTATTTTGTAAAAAAAAAGTTGGTCACCTTACAGTATCACTAATCACATGCCATAGATAAACGCGAAGCGTGACAGTTGTGGAAGCACCAGAGACAGATTGTAAGAGTTAAGGGAAGCTGACAATGTACTAAGCCTTATTATTTGACTATGTACTAAGCATTGATCTCATATTAAACAACGAATATAGGGTGTTATGGTTGGCTGAAATCGTGTTAACAAAATCAAAACTGTTTTTTTTTTTTATGTTTTTAAAAAGGAATGAAAAAGAGAAGTTTTCTTTTGCTTGAAGTAAACAAATATTTTCTACATTTAACTAGTCAATTTTTTCGAGCGTTAATTTTTTATTCTTTATTAGTTTGTTGCTTTACTGAGATTCATTAAACTGAGTGAACAGTTTTCAAGTCGACGCCTGAGCTCCGTATGAAAGAACAGTACTTCACACAAGGTTCGCCTAAAGCAACACGACACCTGTGAGCGAATAATCACCCAATTACCTCTAAGAGACAAAGTCACCGCCCTTTGAATTAAAAATGTTCCCTCCCTGAGTATGTTGCTGACCTCTCGCGTCTATAAAGGGGGAAGGAATAGAAGCACCACCCTGTTTCGAAGATGATGTGAAAGAAAAAAGAAATTGCTTCGTGATCAGTGGCACGCGTATACTAGATCGCCTGAGGAATAGTTTTACATAAAAAAATAAGATGCTTGGGGAGGGGGGGGGTAATACTTATATTAACAATGTTACAATTTTGACGAACACATATATAATCACAATTTCACATTTAAGTAACAGGTCAAT
>BMAW01120539.1:0-46620 GCA_019974015.1 Nephila pilipes | reverse complement strand
TGTGTGTATGTATGTGTATGTGCGAATGTGTGTATGTATGTGTATGTGCGAATGTGTGTATGTATGTAGTTTAGAGTAAGAATCATAGACAGCTTATGAATAAAGGTACATGCATGATACTTATAATTTATATAAGTAATAAATATTTTAAAGAAAAAATGAAGATAAGTATAATGTCTTAACTAATTCAGCTTTTAAATTTAATTTGTCATTCAAAAGTATGAGAACAATACAATTATTGTATTCACGAGTTAATTAAATATTTGAACTATAAAACCTAAGGAGCCTAAAAACAAGCTTACTTTATTTATTATTGTTCCATAAAACTGTTACACTCTGAGTTCATTGTTTGTTGTATTGATAAGTTCCTAGGTAATTTGCCATTGTTTGCAAATTGCTTAATGTCACTGTACGGAGATTATACAGATAAATTACTAAACAGAGAACTGCAAATTAATAAAAAATATTTATTAAATCTAGATTGCGCTGTCAGTTATTTTATTTCTTAGATCTTTCTGTTATAGTAGGAAGGTAACAGAAAAGTACTGCGAGACAACAAGCGGGTTGGCGTTACTTCGCCACGTTATAAATTTGGAACAACCCACCCTGCGTTGAAATATTAGACATATTTCGAAATATAACACAAAAAGTATGTACATAATACTATTCGTTACAAATTATAAGAAATACAAATAAAGTACAATTCTGAACAGATTTTCGAAATCCATATGCAGTTTAACTCCTAATTCAAAAATAATTGAATACACTATATAGTTGTTTTGCATAAAATCTAAAATTATCGTCAGGCGGCAATACATAAATTTTTGAAATTGGACATGCACTTGAAGTACATATTTCGGTGGGTCAGACATTTCCGTCAGTCTCTGAAAATATGCCATTGATATGACCAGGGGATCAAGTGGAAAGGTGTAAGTTAGGGATCCTTTATTAAGCTAATATTCCTCGCAATATGTTCAATTATTAAGATACGCTCTTATGTATTTGCTGTAACTTGCTTTGGTACTTATTTTGCCCTCCCCCCCTCCAAATGATTTGAACCATTTTCCGGGACCTTTGCCACACATTTAGAATATTGTCTTTCTAGTCAATTACAAAAGGTCTAGAAGAGAGGACGTGTTTTTCTATTACAAATTGACCAAAAATACATGTAGATCCGGAATGTTGCTCATCGCCCATTACGCGATCATAGAACGAGATTTGTTTACCACTAGGAAGCGCTACTACTGGCGACATTCAGCTTGGATAGAGGAAACAGTTTACACAGGAAGACGTAGTGACAAAGCTTCAGTGCACGCAGGACGTGTCTCGTGTCTTGCATTAGGAAGTAATCGACTTTTATCTCATTAGTGCTTGGATCACATCCTAGTTACAACGAAACTTTCTATCTAAATGAACTTTAGAATTGTTTGTGTTGTAAATATCTCCTGCGTTTATCATAATTAATTGTATTTATTTGTGTGCATAGTATTCTTTGTAAATAATTTGCTTCATTTTTAACTGACGGGCAAATCATTTTGGATCCCGAAATATTGCATATATTTTTATATATGTGTGTGTTTTGAATTGCAAAGCAAAAAAAAGTTAACTTTGAATTTAACCATTCTTTCCTGCATTTTTACCTATAATTGTGGGCATTAAATAAAATCTTCGGATCAATCAAAGGAAAAAATAAAAGCGAACTTTGTCACCAAATTTATTTAAAACATTCTTTCATAGTTTTTAAACATTCAACTTGTAACGCTTGTCTGTTTGTGAACTTTCAATTAATAAACAACTTTCTGGTCTTATATTTTAAAATGACATTTTTTTCCAGTCAAATCAAACGTCATTACGTAAATAAGATGAATATAAGAAGTGTAATGAATTAAATAGGGAGCATAGTGATGCTAATATAGCCTTGTAGATCAAAATACTAATGCGTACTCTTAACGTCTTATGGAATAGAAGAAATAAATACGTTTGCATGAAGTTTGATATTTATTAGAGGGGTGTAAGCTTATACATGATATTCATTTATATTTCTACTTTTTCACTTTTTATCCCCTATGAGAAGAAAAAAATGGCTAAAATCCATAGTAATCTAATGCATAAGTTAGTTCTGATATATATTTTTGTAATATAACATACTTCCGATAACACGAAGTTCTATTTTCTTCTTGTTTTAAAAAACGTTGATAAATTTTTAAAAATGTACCTTACAATAATATACATAGTAAACAAAGACTAAAAATAGCAATTAATTTCAAATATACTGATATCTTAAGCAAAATAGAAACTTTGAAATAAAATAAGTATAATTAATTTCAGTTTCTTCTTTCTTTATAGAAACTTGAAATTACAGCAGCAATAGAGTTCTAGGTAAAATAATTTTGTTACACATTTTGAATTTAAAGCTTATCTTTGAAACTTTATAAGTAATGAGTAAAAAACATTTTGCGAATTTAGCTAGAATAATTAATCTTAGTCTGAAATATTGCAAAGAGTTTTATACTTCTTGCTTAGAATAATTTGCTTATATTTATATATATATATATATATATATATATGTATATATATATAGAGAGAGAGAGAGACCATTGTATATTTATATAAATCAGTATTATGCATGATTGCTGTAATATTGCAAGCATAAATTTAACTTACACATTTTATGTTTAATCTTTGGAACGTGATGGATTTAGGTTCTTAAACAATTTTTCATTCAAATAAATAACTTTATTTTATCTTCACATAAATACTACGATATTTATTTCTTTTTCTGTATGATGGAAGTTTTCTTCACTAACTGAAAAGTAGTACAAGAAAGAAGTAGTATATAAATACTTTGGCCCAAAACTTCCTGTAACAATCATTCTTATTTTCTTTCACCTGAAGAAGTGTATCGCTAAAGATAGAAATCTCTCTTGAGGCCACGAACGTAATCTAACCATATCTACGCCACTCAGAACTAAGCTAGACTGCTAATACTAGATGAGATCTTCCATCTGATTGGTTGCAATCACTGCCGTCATTGTTTCTTTCTCTACGTTTGTTGAACGTTTAATAGCTTAAGGCGGTGGATTACCTACAGAAGAGGAAAGAAAAATGGAACCCTTTCTTCCGGGTTCTACAGAAATCATACGATCTTAAGACGTGGAAAACGATCTATCTCCTATGTATAATATGATATTGATTATTCTGAAACTCCTGTGTATCGATTTGATCCGAAAAGATTTATTTATGTTATTTTTCTGTGAATAATAGTTATGGATAATTTTGGCACGTTGAATCTCAATTAGAGGACAAAGACGAAATTTTCGTACAAATTATTTAGAATAAATAAAAAAATTTAACGTGAAGATATATCCAAAAAATAATTGTTTCATGATATTCAGTGAATTATCTAATCCATGATATTTCCTTCGTATTTTCAATGCGCAAGGATTAATACTTTTCGTTTCAAAACCCGTCTTGGATGGAAGTGTTAGCTCATATTTGAAACGTAAGTTAAATCTTCATTAATTTATTAATTACCAAAAATAAAAAGGAGGAATAAAGTTTCTTAAATTATGAAAATAATGTTATTGCTTTTATTAGACAAAATACGATTCATACGTATACTTCTATTCCTAAGTTATATATTTGTGAATATACAATACTAGTATATTTTCTGAACAGAAACTTCTTACAAAAATAATAACATATTATGAGTGAAATTCTAAATATTTACCAAAACAATAACGAGAAAATTCAGAAATATTACTTAATACAAATAACATGTTTATTATTGTTTTGTGTAATTTTAATGTTTTAGAAGTAATAAAATCATTTGCATTCTTTTCTGGATAGTGACTTTAAGACTTAGTACAGATTAAATTGTTGTGATATAAAAAATGTTAATTCACTGTGAATTAACATTTCATCTAATAGTTAGATTACATTTACATATAACTTTCATTACTATTTTTGCGCTACTTTGCAAACATTTATAATAGAAAATAAATAAATATTGAATATATGACATAATTTTAAATGATGAGAATTTTTTATTTAAATTTAAGAATAACTATAATATTTTTTTTGAACTGTTCACTTAAAGTTACAAATAATTGAGTACTGAAAAATTATAACACCTTATATTAATAAGTCCAGATATTAAAAATAAGTATTATGGAGCAATATTATATTATTTTTTTGTTATCACTGCTAAATCCTTTCTTAATTAACAATTATAAATTGCTATAAGAAGTAGTAGTCTCTGATGGTATTAGAGCTTATTTGAAGTGGTTATATAGTTCTTTATTAACACAATAAACTAAACAACAAGTCAAGAAGCCCTTCTATACATTTGAATTCAATAAAAGTTGTTTTGTATTTAATTTTAGAAATTAGTATGTCGATTCATCATATATTTGCATCATGCTACATGATTACTCCAGTAAAACTAGTATTGATGAGATGATTTTTATCTACAGAATGCTGAGCTTTCTAACGATGCCTTGTTACATTTTGGATGTTAATAATTACTATAGTATGCCTGTATTAGATATAAAATGTTAGCTTTCACAAGTTATTAATGGCAGCAAATAAATGTATTTATATAAATCAGGATTTCTTTTTGTATTCCTTGCTGTGATTTTAATTAGGAAGCCTTTTTAACACGCTGTGCTTCTTTCAAATGAAATATTACCTCATTTTAATACAGAGGGTTGGAAATTTAGTTTGGTTCAGATTGCCGTTCGTCTTTTAAATATTACTTATATTAACTATAATTGCTCTAACCTAAGGAACAAAATCCCCTTTAGGGCAATTAGTAACTTTTTCTTAGTTAGCTCTGCTCGTTCTCAATACACATTGTCATTCAAAGAGAATGTCGTTTCTAAAAGTTCTTTTGGGGCTACATAAATACATTATTCACATATGTTTTAAAAACCATTTACACATTGAATCTTTATAATTTTAATTTTTCTTTCATTCACATTTATTCGTTATAATTATATGCATGAAAATTGTCAATCAATAGCAATATGGACAGTAATAATTGGACTTTGAATGAATGTATGTAAGTTTCTGACATCCTGCAATTGTATTTTATCTATTTGGAGAGTCCTACTATTAGCTCACACTCTCCCTATATATATATCCTATATATATATATATATATGTGTGTGTGTGAGTGTGTGTCTTGTTCAAATTTTCAATAGCTAATAAAATAATTTTTATTCATCGACTCAAGTTCAAATAAATTTTTTAAACTTGTAGTGGATGACACTTGATGTTGATACAGTTTTTTCAAACATTAATTCATTTAATTAAATTTAATTGGTGAAAATGCAGTTTAGACAAACCACTTGGCGCGATTTCAAAAATTTCCAAACTTGGCAATATTTTTTGGCTGATAGTTAAGTGCGCGAAGCGTACCAGGGTAGCCCCATTTGGCAAAAAAAATTAAATAATTCCTGTAGCCAAGGATAGTTAGGTAAGACTTCATTCCTTCCATTTAAGAAATCAGCCAATGCTTCTACAATGTTCATTCGTCTTGCAATGACAAAATTGGTAGAGTTTTGGAGTAGAATCTTCATGCCCATGGATCGAAGTAGAAATTGTTTTTATTTGATTTTTAAATAAATATTTTTATTTTAATATTCGCAAAAAATTTCCCCTTATATGAAATGTTTAGCAGGATATAAATTTCGGAATAAATATCATCAGTGACGAAGCGTGTAGGTCGCTTGAAATTTTTTATTTTGCTACTTAACATTGTCATTATGTCACATGTATATACATATTTATATTAATTTTAATTATTAAATAAAAATAACTAAAATATAAAATTTCTTTGTTGACCTAAGTAGAAATTGACTTTATATTTCTTTTATATTATTTGTTCCATACGTAAAGCCATAATTCAATTTTTATATAGATCTTTCTAAGAAACATTTAATACTCAACACAATTGCATTTTCTACTCTAATATATATATATATATATATATATTAAAAGAAAAGAAATGTTTATTTGGAAGAAATGTTTTGCAGATTGCTTCTGCTGAAGAGGAGAAGCCTTTTTCTTTCTTATTCCAAAATATTAACCTGATAGTTCAGCTTGTTATAGCTATCGTATAATTAATGATAAATCGTTCCCTGCCCAGTTTAGAATCCTGTTGACTTTTATATAATAAATTTAATTGATAAGTAAAAATGACGAAATAATTTTTGTCTACTATAAAAAAAAACAAAATATTGGCAACAAATCCATTTATACCTTTTGATGATAGATAGTTTAATTTTCATACAATTTGAGAAGATTAGCAAGGCGACTCTGGCCTTTGTGGTTAGAGCGATAGAGAGAGAATTTCAACTTGCATTAAATTTATATGAATGGATTTCTTTAGATCATATGGTAATCACATGGTATTGTTTGAATAGATTTTTTAAGGACTTTGGTTACAGACAGTGTCTAGTGGAAATTATCCCTGTAGATTTACGACCATGAGAAAAAAATTGATTTAGCAGATTTTACAAGCGTGCCATGCTTTAAATTCAACTAGTGTCAGAAAATAATAATTAACACTTTATTGTGAGTTAAAAATTGAAAAAAAAAGTAGACATTTAAATTATTGTTATAAGTCCAATCCTTACACACATAATATATATATATATATATATATATATATATATATATATTTGTAATTCTTTGCTTTATATATATTATTCAAATAATATTCTCTTGTTTTAAATAACTGAATCTTAATTTATTTTAATGCATTGAAAGCATTTATTAATAAGTATTTGTTTAATTCATCCTTCTTACAAATAATAATTTAAAATAAGATTGGAATGCAAAAACAATATCACACTTAGGAAAAAAGCACTCATAAAAATGTGAAGTCCAGACTAATACTCATAACATTGATTATCACCCGAAATGGGGCATGAAAATAAAAGAAATATATTTCCTCCTTTCAACGACTTTTTTTTTTCAATTTATCATTCATGATACTAATCGCTGAGGCCTACGGATCTTGGCAAGGAACATTATCACTTGGCTTCCGTCATTGCTTTCGCCACTAAACTAAGACCTCTAATGATCAATCGAACAATCCGAGTCTTCATTTCTCAAAACGATTGCTAGGATCTTCAGTGAAATGAATTTATTATTTCTGTAGATGGAAGTAATGAAAAATATTTTATCCTAAGTCTTGAATTGATTTAGAAAATTTTCGAAATTTAATTCAGGGTTTCATTTTTAAAATATCAAGAAGCTGTAAGAGGCTCGTTAAAATTAAATTGGTGTTTTTTGTAGGTGTATTACAAGCTTTTATTATGTTACAAATACAAATGTTTGTTAAAATTACTTCACAAATTGATTAAATTATATTTTCATTTTTAAATAACAATGGTTGAATAGGTTTACTTAAAATGTTTTATCTTGATATTCTTATGCGAAATAAAATTATGTTATAGTATATATGATGGGATATGGATTATCTTTTAATTCCACCAAGTTGTTCTTGAGGATTTTGATGATCTCTTTTAAACATGGATCATATTTAAAAAAAAATACATTAAAGTCAGGGCCGGCTATCTGGGATGTGCGGCGGATGCTATGCACCTGAGCTCGTGATTTCGGATGCTCGAACATGATTCAGAACGAGAATAATCTACTCTTGCACCTGAAAACTTGACAATATTCCAGTCGTTATCAGTATGACGTAAAGTTCCTTTTATCGTAAATTATATTTTAACAGATCTATAATTTTCTACAATCTTCTTCTCAAACAAAACTTTTGAAATTGTGAATGGTTAATTTTTTGTTATTTGATTCGGTGAACTCTATAGTATCCCCACTTAAACCGAACTTTTTAAGAGTGGTGAGTCCTTGAATGCCCTTGCTAAATTGAGCACCGAAAAAGAAATTGCAGCATAATTGTAATTTTTCTGAAGTAATTGCCATATTAGCAATAAGTAAATATGCATCAGAAATATATATTTTTGTTTGTAAATTTTTATTTTACTTTATAAAAAATGTGTATCCCTGAATGGCTTCTTGCACCCAGGTCCCTTTATAGAAAAGGCTGACTCTGATTAAAGTAAATTGCGTGGAAGCAAAGTTTTACAAATATAATGGATATGTATGGCGCAAATTCAGAATGAAAAATGAGTGTTTTTGATGCCGAATTTAATTTTCTTTTGATTCACTTATATTTCCATTCAGTAATTGTAAGCAATCAAAACACTGACACTTAGTTAAAATAATGAAGATATTTTTTGCGAAAACTTTCTTAAATGCATTAATTTGTTACTCTAAAAAATCATTATCTTTCCTACCCTATGGAAATAAATTATGTTTACTCTGTACAGGGGCATATTAGAAGCAATGTAGTTTACATTTACTTTAGGTCAGAAAAAAAATTAAATACATTTACTTCATTTATTTTTGTGAAATTTATTCATACAGCACGTGTTTTACCTTTTACTGTATTGCCTTACATATACTACAAATATAAATCCCATATAGAACCTGTGTTGTATTCTGAAAAATTATATCACATTTCGCATAGGCGAATTTTATAGATTACCTTTTACATAATTTTCATCACAAATATGAGAATAAATAACACGTGAGCTTTATATTTAATTAACGGTATACACTAGCAAGCTCGATATCAAAAATAGTTATAGAATTACAAACGCAAGGAATCCAAATAAAATTTGGATTATTTATAAACAATTATACAATTCTTATTTTACACATGAAATTTGTGGTTTTTTGTACATCAAATATATCATTAGATAATTTAAGCTTTTTTAAAAACTATTAAACCTTTTGATCCGAGTACATTAGCTCTAATAAATTAGCTCATTTCTTAAGATAATTAAATATTCAATAATGAAAAGTGTTTTTGAATAGATACAATTTAGATTTTTTTTAAAACAACCTAGAGTAGTAGAAGTCACTTATTCTTTAAAAAGAGTAAATTAACAAGCAGGTATAGAAAATATGAAGTTTACGATCAGTTCATGATTTTTTATTGAATCAGCTCTCTCTATTTCATTCAATCCTCGACCTACATTCTTCAATATAATTCCTTTTCTAATATATACTTCTCGAAAATACTCCCTTTCTTTATCTAACCCTTCAGTTCCCCACTCACGGAGCCATTTCTTATTTTCGCCCTATGAACACGCCTGGAAATGACGTCACTCTTTCACTTCACGCTTCGAAGTCATCTGGCGAAATTTTCTTGAAAAGTTCCTTGGACCTGATTGCAAACTTCCGGATCCCATTTTCGACGAATTATAAATGACGTGCAAGTTTATATCCCGATTCACAATATGTTGAGGAAGAAGAAAGATGAATCGAAAAAGGAAAATCGATGACCGATTTGTAAATACTTTTTAGAGCGAATACTTCATATGTTGATAAAATTCTTGGAATAAGTTTATTCGGAGAGTTGGAAAGAATGTTCCAGATATCGGGAAACGAAACGAGTTTCATGATAATTTTCAGATAATTGTAGCGAAATTTGCGCAATACGAAAAGATCTCAAAAACTGATTAAAACTAGTCATGGAGCATTAAAGCGGTTATTAGAAGCTGGAGTTATTAATGATTAAATTACTGATATTTAAACGAGTGGATTAATTTAATGTATTTTATAAGGATAATAAATACTTATGTGTCGCAATTTATCAAAATAATCCATGTAAACTTATATGATGTATAGGTATACCTTTAGAGTAAATATCTAAATTTCGTTCGATCGAAAAAATTAAAGGAGACAGTTAAGGAATCAATGCCTTATCATAGGAATCTGGCCATATGCTATAATCTCCTTATAACTGCTCCCTCTATTAGCAAATCTTTGAAAACGTTGATTTTAACTAAAATGAGAGATATCTCTTTTTCTACTTATTGAAAAGCATGTTGTTAACTCAAGGATTTAGCTCAATATTAAAAAATATATATATTATTAAAAATTATTGATAATGTTTGAACAAAGTGTATCATTTCTGTGAATAAAAATTAATTATTATGTTTATTATATAAGAAAATTAGGTCATACTTACTTTTCAGCGCATTAAAAATTTTCTTCAATACAAATTAAAGTAGTGCCTAATTTATGCTGTAGGTTTAAAATTATCTTTTGTGATATAGCGAAGAAGTTGGTTTTGTCTCGGTTGACAACACAGTGGTATACTAAAATTGTATGCTGACATGTTAGTTGCATTTCATTGAGTAATTCGCTTGCTTTATATTACAATACATAAACAATATCATAAGTCAATTATATACGTTAGTGGATTAATAATATAATTTATCCATATATACATGTTAGTGGTATCAAAAATTCAAAAAACTGAAAAAAAAGAATTTAGTTATAGGAATTATATTATAAAACCAACAAAGTAAAATTTCTCATTTTCTTTGCTAGGAGAAGTTTCTAATTTTGTTCTTAATTATACTCGATCACTATACATTTCGATATCTGCAGGAAGATTTAATTACTTTTCTTTAATTTAAATTTCCATCGTAATAATATATGGTAAGTTTAAAATATTTATTCTCAAGATTATACATCGTTGTATCATTTCAATATTGAAAAATAAGAATATGACTGTTATGAAAATATTATAGTACATTTTATTATCCACCCAAGGGGCTATTGTTTTAGTTAACCCAAAAAAGTCTATGACCACTTTTAAACAATTTATCTTGTTCTTGGGTACATTTTTGATGACTGCCTTCACCTATTTTTAAAAATAAGTCATAATAAATTTCTTCTGAATTTTTTATTGGATTGAAATAAAATATATGTAATATATGTCTGCTACTTGCTTTCATCATTAATTAACTCAATTGTCAAAAATATGTCCTAATAAATATTCCTCAATTTTTTTATTGGATTGAAATGAAACAAATATAGAAATTAAGTATTTTATTTACTTATCGATTTATGTATTAATTTAATCATATGTAAACTAGAATCAAGATACACGAATAAAAATAAACGAATAAAAATAAGCAACATTATTCAGAATTTTAAAAGAGGTGAAATGCAGCCATTTTTTAGCTACATAAGAGGCTATTGTTTTAGGTGGAACACTTTTGGTGCAACAGATCATTTTTCAATTTCTTATCATTTGCTTCAATTTCAATTACATTTAGCGTAAATATATTATATTTAGTAATTTATCATCTGCATTGATTTTAATATCGGAAAAGTTTACTATTGTCCATTTCTCGATATTTCCTCGTTTACTTTAGTTCTTAAATTTAGTTGAGTAATTTAATAATAATTGTAAAAAAGCTCACCTTGAATGGCTAAATCTGTGCTTTGAAAAACTTGCATATAACTTTTAAAAAATTTTATATACTTTTCTCGTTTTACACTTAAGCTTGAGAACCCTTTTATATTAGTAGTGATAAGAAGAAAGAAATATGTTTTTAACTTATTACTCTCAATTATTCCTTTTTTATTCATAACAATTGGGGTCATCTGTGATTCCAAATCAAAAACACTTTTTTTTAAATAGTATCAGGGCTATTACAAACGAATTTGTAATTCATTAATTATTTTTCATTTATGTAGCTTCACGCTGCAGCTCAGCGTATACCCAAATATTGAATTCGATAACACTAATTTTGTGTTAGGTATATAAATTTGTGAAGATCTTATTGAAAAAATTTGATATTTTAACATCTAACGGCAAAACGATTCCTTATAGTTTGTAAAAGCAAGGATCAGCTTTTTTTTCTTTCAGGAATCATAATATTTGTGACATCAATTGGTCTAGAAAATATGAAATAGGTAAATTTCGGAGACATGAAAAACTTTAACTTCCTAGATCACGTTTTATTGTTGTTACAAATAATAATATTCCTTTAAAAATTCACAGCTATTGAAACTCCTGATAAGAAGCCAACTGATACATTTTTCCTTTGCAAATATAACTTGGCAGCTAATCAGGATGAGTACCTGAATAGTTTTTTCACCTGAATGGTAGGAACACAGCAAAACGTGAACGGTAGACTTTTCATCGGATCCACAGGACAAGGGTTCGAAACAGTAGCAGACATCCAAAGCTTTCCCCTCCACGGGTCGAAAAACCTCTCCTACGCCGAAGTGGTGACTCGCGACTTGAATACTAGATTGCAGGACAGCCTATAAATACTGATTGCATATTTCCCGGACGCACAACACTTGCCTTTGTATGTCTAACTTAGATAACTCCACATAAATCAAAACTGTAGTGATATTCTGGCTCTGGTGTATGTATCGACGAAACCCACCACTCAACTTGAGACAGCCAATGACGCCAAATGGAAAATTGTTCCAAGCGAAATTCGATTCTACAGGGAGGGGATGTATATCAATACCATTAATGGATGAAAAGCAGGTTTCTATGCAAATACCGATGTTCCTCTTCGCATCCTCACGATGATACTGGAAGGAGAATATGCAGCGACTCTCTTTTACAACAATGACAGAAATTAAAAAAACTTTACAAACTAACCAGAATGAGACGTCATTTTAAGCCTAGTTGGTAAAGGCACAGCAAAAATGACGGGTCATCTTTTCTATAGGACCAGGGTTCGAAATAATGCTAATATCCAAGGCCAAATATCGTCTCGCCCTTCATGAGGGAAATAACATCCCTTGTGTTTCGGAGAAAACATGATGTAAAGAAACATCATCACTTCCTAGATGGGTTTGTTCGTATTGAACAATAATGCCATAAAACTCTCACTTTTAGTTTGAATTTAGAACGGACTTGCATCAAAATTAAACATGATCAATGGTGCTTGGTCCCGGTTATTTCTATTTTGTTGCGGCACTTATACTTTTCCTATCTCAACAAAATAATCAGTTACATTTTTGTACATATTTGGAAAAGACAATTTTAACCCAAACCCCCAATTTTTTATTGCATAAGAACGAAACAAAAAAAAGCATAATTTTTCGATCTTTATACATTCTTCTCAATCTTTAACGAGGAATGTTAAGAAAAGTATGGCAATTACACAATTGCCTTACATATCTGACAAATATATCTATATATCTCAATTAAAGCTGAAACCTCCGTAAAAAATTTAAGAAAATTTCTTTATGGCATTATTGGTCTTTTAGTTGCAGTGATAGATCTGGCATAGTCTTTGAGAAATATTTACAATTCTGAGACCTTAGGTATTGTTCCTTCCTTTAGATTAATTTTCTGCCCTATTTTCGAAAACTTATCAAGTTTTTAAATGAAAAGGTAAAAAAGGAAGCTAAAATAATTAAATCACCCCTAGCTATGATTTACTTTCAACAGTCTAACGATCGTACGATTTTATGTGTTATATTAATTAAATGTTAAATTGCAGAAGCTCATCATTTTTAAATTGAGGATATTCGTTATTATTCTGAGACGTGTGTCATTTGTTCTATTTTGTTAACGTATTAGACTACACTAATAATTAAAATTCGTTATACAGAAACTGTTTGAATAATTGAAAATTTATTTCAAAGTTGCTACTCTATCACTTTTGATAAGCTTAAGATTTGGCTAATACTTGCTTGAAAAACGCCTTTAAAAGAAAGACAAGGATGTAATTCCTCTTCAAATGTGGGTAATGAAATCTTTAGCAAAAGCACTTTTGAATCTTTTGAAATAACATTACTATTATTATTTTGTAATTTTACCTCGTTAATATTTTTTTCAGTTTTGTTTTAATTTCAAATTGTACGTTATTTAGAACATAATTTATTTTATATCTGGCTTATTTTCGTTCTTCTCAAAAGATACATCTTTACTGTGACGAAATTTAGAAGCGAAAATATCATCACGCCCAACTTGATGCTTACAAATTTAGTGAGCAATAATTTTAATTCTCTATCAACAAATTTCTGGTTTAGATAAGCTTGTTTTATTTAAGTCAACGCTACTTTTTGTTTTCTCGTTCTGGCAAGAACGTTGTTCCTAGTTATGGCCAGTTTGTAAACTATATGTTTAATAATAGACACAAACTATCGTAAATCAAATATTTAGCAATTTTTCAAAATAATAATTTATAAGAATAATAATAAGAAGAATTTGAAAACAATTGAAGGAATACTCATTCTTTTTCTGCACTATTAAATGTCTATTTTCCAGTCAATGAGAATGACGAAAATATTTGTTTGAACTATTTGTTTAGTTACTATGGAGATTTTTCAAAATCTCCATAGTAACTAAAATAGTATATTACAGTTTAGCAGTTCATAGCAGTAACGAGAAATAATTCTGTAATTTCAATCTAGTTTTACGGATCTTCAAATGTTCCAGCTCATTACTGAAATCATTTTAAAACGTTTTTCTGAATTTCACTTGGTGTGTGTGTGTGTGTGTGTGTGTCATCAAATTTTCGATCGTTAATTTAACCAACTTCCCATCAAGCTAGAGCTTTGAAATTTTGAGAATCGTTCGTACTCGCCTAACAATGCAATATTTAGACGTTTGCGACAAGTTTTAACTCATATTTTCTTTAATAATGCAGTTTAGCCCAAACACTTGGCGCGATTTCAAAAATTGGCACCAAACTTGGCGATTTTTTTTTTTTTTTTTGGCTGAGCGTTAAATCAGTGAAACTGAACAGGGTAGCCACATTTGGCAAAATACTGCCAAATAATTCTTGTCGCCAAGGGTAAACCTTTTCTGAATTCTGGTTCCCATTTTTTTTAATAAAATGACTTACAAACTTTCAAATGCATGTTTTGATTTTATGAGTATTATGAATTTCTTAATATGCTCACAAATATATCTTTTTAAGTAAACTTTAAAGTTAAAAATAACTAACAGTTTTAACTAATATTTCAATAATTTTCTTTAATATACTTTGCTACCATATAAAAACGTTATTTTTAAAAACGTTGGTTTTTATATCGAATTATTACACACTGAAAACAACATAATTTTATTCAACTATTCTCCAAAAATCTAATTATATAATGCCATGGAAAACATAAAAGAAATTAAAATAATCATTTATTAATATGATCATACAGTATAAATATATATATCATGAAGTAATTGGTAAAGATTTAACACCTTCTATATGTAAATTTATATTATAATATTTTGGCTTGAGCACTTAAGGTTAATAGCACTGTTGCCATTTTTACATACGTCACCAAAAACTAACCAAGTTTAGAAATACGGAAAAGCAAATTTTAAACATAAATTTCTTACCAAGCAGAAATTACTTAAAGATGCAAGTTCCTTAATTTAAAATGAAAAATGTTGTAATAAAGAATGAGCTTGCTATGAATTTTATGACCGCAATTAGCGAATTTTTTGAAAAAAAGGAATAATGTTCTTGGAGAATGAAAATGATGATAGTTAAAGTTAAAAACTGGCTATATATAAATATATTTATGTATATATATATATATATCTTAACTAGAAGTTTTTAAAAATTTTGACTTCAAGGTAATATTTTTAATTACCTCTCTACTTGTAGAAGAACATTGTAACACTTTAAATAAATTAGAGTGCCTCCTTCTTCATGACTAGTGGTTTGTGCAGTTTATATCTATATATATATATATAATTTTATGTCTTTGAGGCATAAATTTATTATCTACAAATTTGTTAGAAGTGTTTATTTCTATAATTTTTATTAAAGTAATCTACTGCTAATTCTCATGCCTCTTTCCACTCATGTATGTTCTGAAATTGTAATAAAAATACTTCAGCCTGATAAAGAAATTGATTGCAATTCCATTAACATCACCAAGACATTTTCTCTAAGACTTACGTTTAATTGCAACAAATATTCCTTTGGTATTCATATCTTAGCATGTATCATGTATGTATTAGTTAAACTATATATATGCTATTCTAGAGAATTAAAATAAGTTTTAAAAATAAAGTTGCTCATTTTAGTAATCTCAAAGGACTTTTTTAATTATTGATGATTTAAGTTAATTTAATGATTACAAATTTTTTCATTACATCACAGTTACATTAATAACAAAAATAATTGTGTTTTAATCATTTATTTAAACATAATCATAGTTTTAGAAACAATATTGAGAATTTAGTTATTTTAAGTACAAATTGTTGTAATTATATATATATATATACATGGAAAATAAGGTAAAAAACCTTTAGAATAATCATTTAGGGTACCAAGACTTACAATGAGGACTCTGTGGATAGAATGGTCCTCACTGAATCACTGGTGCAGGTTTGTAAAGAGGCTACACCTGAATGCTCTTGATTAGAAAGCGTTACACGTGCAAGCGCAGTGCAACTAAGCTATTGTCCCACGTAAACACGTATGCCAGATGCATGTCTGCTAGCTCCGCGTTTGTGTAATCAGTTATCTATCAATGGCTGCATCTCGTTGCCAACTGAAACAGAAACTACAATGAGGGAATGCTCGGATTATCCGCATACATACAACGACCCTACCGCGTGTGAAACGCACTTCCGTTCCCACTTTGGTATGTGAACCTTGTTCGTTAATGTGTATTATACACTTCTTAGAAGTTACACTGGTGTAGAAACTATCTGTATAAATAAAGAAAAGTGAAAATGTAATTGCACTTGCATGTGAGGTATAGTTTATGATAAAGCCATAAGTACATTACAAAATTTCCGAAATCTTAATTATGCTTGCATTGTTACTTCCATAAGTAATAAAAATTAAAAATATATGAGAAATATTACTGCAGTTATAATTTCATATAACAAAATATAATAAGCGCAAAATAAATAATTAATTTTATATAAAGCGTTTATAAAATATATACAGATATTGCATGTATTATAATTAATTATCACAAATTGAATTTGCCATTTTTTTAATTTAATTTCTTTCAGTCTCATATACCGATGCATATTAAAATATTTTGCTTTATATTATTATGATAAATATATTAATAACATATAATGACTTTTTTAAAAAAATGTTACCATTTTGATATATGCGCGCAACGTAGTTACGATTAGCGAAAACGTAGGTATGAATAAGTTACTAACTATTGTCTATATAAAGGGGAAGACTGCGCATAGGGGCATCCTTCAGTCATATTCCAACGCTGATTCGTAAGGCTACAAGTGAGAAAAAAGGAGCAACTACTAGCACGGATAGGAATTCGACTATGACAGGATAGCGGTTTTCTGAAACTATGTTTTATCGGAACGAGTGGGCTGTATTTTCAAGATTGTCATGTAATCATGGGACTTAAAACAAAAAATGGGACAAAAGACATTTTATAAGACAGCCTTGTGGGATTGTACAATAAATTCACGTACTCTGAATCAAGAATTCAGCGAGTTCTTAGAACTCTCGCACGAAACATTGTGACAATATCTACATCCTTACGACCTATCAGCATGTAAAGAATTGTTACGACTCCAATTATGGATGCTGCTATAGAGAGATATGCGTTGAACTATGATTACAAGTGAGGGAGTGGAATGACATTGTCTTTTCAGACAAATCTCATTTACGCGTATTGCATGCAATAAAGAAAGCAGGATAGGCACTCTACCCTGGCGTCTCAAGATTTCAATGATATCAGGACACAATCAGTTGGAAGCGGGATTCGTCGCTAAACACTAACCATCCCCAGTCAGCATCATTATAACCTGACCAAGCCCAGGACCACTGCAATCTGGATCGACAGTGTGCAGTCGTGAGTGGCAGGTGGCGTAGCGGTCGGTACGAGCGTAGATTTCGCTCTATCAGGCGTCTGAGAATGGTCATGATGGACACTCGTGTGCGGGTCACACTTATGGTGGTTAATACGATGATTCAGACGCAATGACTGCGGATCTGTCCTTCCGATATGCTGGGATCCTAGGTCGATCGCTACCAACATGATGCTGAAATCTGACACTGTCCATCCATTCTTGCCAGCATCTCCTAATCGTCGCATCTCTTCAACCCATATGACGAACCATTATTCCATATGCCCCACCTGCTTCTTTCAATCCAATTATACAACCTTATTTAAACTCTGACAAATGATCGTAATGAGCTCGAATCCGGTGGTGAGGCATTCATTCAGTCGTTGAAAGATATAATAAATTGCAATTCAATACAAAATTTGAATATCATTTTGAGAATCGTTTCTTACATACTGCTGTTGAATGTACAGTTCCGATCTGCTGTAGCTCCCTCTATTCATTCATTGGACACCAAATTTTAATCATTTGCATTTTCGGTCCAAATGTTATTGCAGAGAAATTTTCATTATAATCGGTCAACCCCTTTTTAATGTGTCGGGTTTTTTTGTTATAGAGTGTATTTTGCTTTCTAAACTTGACTTTTTTTACTTTTATGTTACATTTATCATTTTATTGGGCTTTTTTTCCCGTTAGACTCAATAGCAAAAATTTCAAATGTTATTAAGTTTTTGCATTCCTTTGGGTAAGTTGTTGGACTACTATTGTTGAAAAATTCTATCCGGAGGGCAATTGGTACAAATGTACGAAAGGAAACCATATACTATATGCATCAGCGCAATTTTTTGTTTTGTTTAATATGTTAGACAGAAAAATACCTGCACTTTTCCAACTTATTTTTTATGATATATATACGTATATATATGCGTATATTTACTAAAAAGTATAAATTAATACAAATTTAATAATAAAGATAAAATATACTCATTTTCCTGTGAATTAAATGGAATTTCAAATAACTTTTGAACATATCAGTCATTAAATATTCGAAATATGTAATAAAAATATAAATTCATTGAGTTTTCGTAAAGAAATTAAGCAAGCATATTTGCTACAGTCTAATTATCCAAAAGTTTTAGTAAAAATAAATAATACACCCTTCAGCTACATATGATATTTACGTTGTCAAAATAATTTAGAGAATTACTGTATATATATATATATATATACATGATAGTAATTATATTTCTACTTTTTATGAGTTATGAATTTTCCTAGTTTAATTTTTGAGTCTCTAATAGTAGGTTATATTAGTATATTCAATCTCGGTATTAAATATGCTAAATTATGTTTATTATCTTTTTCGGTAAAAGTTACATTTTTTTTTTTTTTTTTTGGAATGGAATTTATCTTTATGTGAATTTTTATTAGTCTTCGGTGAAATTTTATGTTTTTTTTGTAAGTATAATATATTTCTTAAAAAATTTGAACTTTTATGAGTTTTTGTCAATGAATAAATCGTATTGGTTTTAGATTTTATTTTTTCTTGCTTAGAGTTAACTTTTGAGATATCTCACTATTGTTATTATAGTAGATATTTTGGTTTTTAAGTGTACATTTTTATTATATAAAATTCGAGAATTTTTATGGTTATTAATTATAATAATTTTTGTTTCTTGCAATTCCTTTTTGGTATTTTAGATGATATAGGAGTATGAAGAGTTTGGAAAAAGCTGTTTTTTCCAAATGTTTGTTTCGAAAACAAAAAGAATCGTTTCTATGAGTCAGATCGTAAAGTTTCAAATGGAGATATAGAAAATGATGTTGAATTGGGGAAGCATAAAGATAAAGCTAAAAAAAATAGATTTTTTTTTTCAATTAAAAGAATTTACGCAATCATATCAATATAAAAAAATATATGTTATGATATTACTGATTACTGCAAAACTTTTTCTTTGCATATATTACTATGTACAAAACTTTTATAATGATGAATAAAAATGAAAATAACAACAAATCTTAAGTTAATTTTTATGAAAATTTTAATTGCATTCTTCCTTAATTACAAAATTCGAAATTATTTGCTGACAAGTGAATAGAATTTAAAGTGAATTAATCAGTTTAGTATGAAGATAAATATTTTTTTAAAAAAACTTATAATTATGTTAATATTATAATTAATATATATAGATTTGATACAAAATACTACAATAAGTAGCTTAACATAATATTATGATAGGTACTTTTTCGCAGCACAACAAGTTATATAGTAGGGACTTTTCACAATAGACGTACTTTGACACGTGTTACAGGATTTGGGATTCTAGGGTTTACCAAAAAAAGATAGAGAGTCTAGTAGGGATTATTTTGGAAGAATTACGACAGTGGGAAAGCGGATTAAGCAAATTTCATGAACACGTGATGTAATAAAAAAAAGGATAATTTGAAATGAGATCAGGAAATAAGAATGAACTAATTACTTTTGAATTATCGGATAGAATACTCAATTATTATTATGAGAAACTATTAAATTAAAGTTAAATCATTATATATATATATATTTTTATATATATATATGTGTGTGTGTGTGTGAGTGTTAAAGACTTCATGCATACGAAAATAAGATATAAGTATCTTAACTGTTTCAGTTTTGTTTAATATTTAAAAAACTTATTTAGCAGTTATTCTTTTTGTAGCAAAAGTGTTTTTCTTGAATTTTAATTTTTGCTTCTTTACTGTTGTTAAATAATTTAATTTTCTTTTTATATATTTTTGAAATTTACTTTGATTATATGTATACCTATACTATATATACAATTAACTATGTTATAAATTATAAGAATATTTACATATATAACATAATTTTAAAATTATAAATCATGATTTAGAATTTTTGTTTTAAATAATTTTGAGTTAAAATGCTAAACATTAGATAGCTACTTAAAAATAAATATATTTCTTTTTACAAATTTTTTGAATTTTAATAGCATATAAGAATGTTTATTTACTACTTTAAGGCTTTTCCATATCTTTTCAAAAGATATTTTTAATTGCATAAAAGTTTTTTTTTTAAAAACTATTTTAAAATTGGTAAGACAATTTTAAAATTAAGAGTATGTTTTTCGTATAATTAAATTAATTTGCAATAGCAATTTTGGAACTTAAGGTTTTCTTGATAAGTCGTGTTAACACTCCAAATGAAAAGTCGGTTTATCAACATCACTATAATTTTCGTTTAAATAAATTTATATTTTATTTCTTTGAGTTATTCCTTTTTCTATGACAGAATTTTGGTTTTGATTTGGGATTTTTTTGATTAATATTTGGTTTCATAAAGTCTTGCTATAATATAATTCTATAAGTTCTGATGGTTAACACCGTAATGCTAGTATAAGCAAACTCCACTCAGCTCCATGTCAGAGACAATATTAGATCTACATTATCTCTATTTTTGAATTTAATTTCTTAATTCCTTTCGTTTGAGAAATGTTTTGTGGGTAGTGGTAAGGTTTTGATAACATAAAAATTGTTGTTATTTCTCAAATATTTTTTATTCTGTAATTTTGATTATTTATATGTTTAGTATGTATTCATTGATATTCTTTAATACTATATTTTCAGGAATTCAATGACATATTATACTTTTTAACACTTTTTCGTTTTTCAATATATATAATCTATTTTTAAATTTAATGGGGTTTTCTTAAAAAAAATAACTCTGTATATAGTATAATTTTGTAGCATTTGCAATTCAATGATTTTATTTTGGAAAATTTAATATTTTTTTAAATATGCATTCATGGATATTGACCCGTTGGCGTGGTGTGGATGTTAGGAGAGGGGGTGCCAGTTCAGGTGTCGTCCTCGTCACTTGACCGTGGTTCAAAATTATGAGGTCCGTCTCCAATAGCCCTCGTGTTGCTTCTAGTGCGACGTTAGTAAAAACTAAAACTAAAAAATCTCATGGATATTGAACATTCAAACATATGCACTATGCATTCATGGATATTGAACATTCAAACATATGCATTATGCATTCATGAATATAAATTTGTTTAATATGCATTCATGGATATAAATTTGTTTAATATGCATTCATGGATATAAATTTGTTTAATATGCATTCAAGGACATAAATTTGATTAATATGCGTTCATGGAAATTATTTATATGTTTAATATGCGTTCATGGAAATTATATATGTGTTTAATATGCATTCCTGGGAATTATTTATATGTTTCATATGCATTCATGGAAATTATTTATATGTTTCATATGCATTCATGGAAATTATTTAAATGTTTCATATGCATTCATGGGTATTCTTTAATACTATATTTTCAGGTATTCAATGACCTTTTATATGTTTAAACACTTTTTCGTTTTTTAATACATATAATATATTTTTAAATTTAATAGGGTTTTCTTAAAAAAATATAGCTCTTGTATAGTATAATTTTGTAACATTTGAAATTCAATATATATAGTTTTATTTTGGAAAATTTAATATTTGTTTCTATAAGCCATAAATTCTACTAAACTATGAAATTATAATGAATTTACATACAATTTAGAATTGTAAATTTAGAGATTATTAGATTGGAGATTATTATTTCGAGATAATTAGATTTCTTAAATACCAGAAATTTTTTTCAATCATGTCCACAGGTTTTTAGTTTCGATTCACACGTTGGATGAAAAAGGGAACTTTTCATTTTCTTTGGTTTGTAAAATTTAATTACGTGTGGGAATGTAAGAAGTTCTCGCTCCAAAAATAGTCCACCTGGCTTTTGCAATATAAAAATTTAGCACTGTATTCAAGCGCACCATTGAGCTCCTTCCATGTAGATGTGACGAGAGGCGTGGATTATCGGATACGTGTTGATCCCGACAACCTGTAGCTCCATGTCTCTTCTGTCCCTGCTCTTCATCGTATTATCATTGAATAATAAGTTTATTGACTGCTGTCTCTACCATGACTACTAAATAGTTTAAGACTGAATTAAATAGACATAATTTGATGAAGCACAATGTATTTCTGATATTTTTGTGGTAATTGAAGAATTTTATTGTTGCTGAATTTTCATCTATATACATTTATATGTATATATAATAATGCTAACATCTGAATATTTAAAAGGGATTTTAATAAATAATTTTGCAATTTTTAAAGTTTTCATAACTATATGGCAAGGTGACCCAGTTATGCCTTTTTACAAAAAATATTTTAAATAAAAAATGAAAGTAAACATAGATATATCTAGAATGTATCGATATAATTGTTCCCAGATTTATATTTCTAACAATGACATCAGCTCACAATGATATTGAATATCAAATTTTTATATGCGATGTTTTTTTTTTTTTTTTTGCTAAGTTAATTGCAAAAGTTGCCGCTTATTTGTTGTGTAGTAATGAAAATACAAAATCGTTCCAATTTCCTTTGTTTTCCTCTCAGAAATGAAGTAATGTTCACAAAGTTCCATATTACATACTCACTAAATGCAATGTTCTTATTATTGGATTTATTTTTCTAATTATTCAATGAAATCATATTGCTGATTTTATATTTGTCTTGTCTTATTTTATGGTTAAATTCTCCCACTTATTTGGTGTCCAATAATGATAACACAAAAAGGATTCCATCTGTCTTGTTAACCTCATGAAAAAGAAATAAAGTACAAGAACCGCCATATTTACCCACATATAAAATGCAATATAATTAACATGTTTTATATTTTTAATTAATAAATAAGATCGTACTATTGGCAAACTTTTAATTTTTAGAATTTATGTCTTTTCGACCCAAGTGAATGGTAAGATACATTTATTTGCCATCTAAAAATATCGATTCAAGCATCTATTAGCTGTCATGTCTACTCCAAGAATAATAAACGATGTTGAATATGCACTACATTTATCAATGGATGAAATGTGTTATAAGTATTCTAAAATTTATCTTTTGAATTATTAAATTATTTTATACATCCGATGATCTTTTAATTTTTAGATGTTATTTTTGGATTTCCTAAATTATTTGTTAGAATATTCCGTTAATTTGGTGTGAAAGAATAACCAAAGTAATTTTCGACTAGCTACGTTTCTAAGAAACAATATTCAGTGTACATCACATATATCACTGATTAAAGGCAATGTGTCATATGCATATAATATGATTTTTTACAATGTTAAAGAGAATAAAATTTAAAATGTTATTCTTAACATATTATATGTCAGAATCTGGAATTCATATTTGTCATTGAATGTTCATAAGTTTTAAACCAGATTTGAAGGAATCACTTACATGACACTATTTTATTTAATCTTCCTGTAGAATATAAACAACTGGATTGTAATGATTCCATTAAGCAAATAATTTAAATTAGCCAGAAAATGTGAAAAAAATTAGAATAATCATAATAACCTCTTCCTGTCATTAACAGTGTATTGGAATAGTGATGCAAATAAAACCAAGAGAAATAGATTTACTTTTTCATGTATCAAAATATCTAGTCTTAATTTTGAGAATTCCATATTTCTAAGCAAAATCGGTTTCGCTAATTAAAAGAATACCTCTCCTGAATTCTTGAAAAACTCAATTCAGTTAATTGGGTAGTTTCAGGCCAATTATTTTTTTTTTAATTTATAGTTGTAATTTTGAACAGTTCCAGTATTACTGTTCTTTCTGTTACCTTACATTTCCAAATGATGATTAATTATGTATTTGTGTAGTTCAAATCAAACAAATTCGTATACAAAAACATCGAAACTTTATTTGTACCATATACAGATTTGTCGAAGGCGTTCAAATATGGCTATAAACTATACATATAATTATGAGATAATGATTACATTACATATAAATTTAACAAGTTAAAAAGAAAAACTATATATTACAAATAATATAAATAATTGAATTTATACATAGTATACGATAAACGAGTTGTCTGCTCTCTAGTATTTATTTCCCTATGTACAATTTCATAAAATCTAAAGTTGAGCAGTTCTCTTAGTTACAGCTGCAAATTCTACAACATTTTCTATTTTTTAAATATGCTACAGAAGTATTTCAATATGGATGAAGTTTATTAGTATCATTTAAGAATATATTAATGTAAGTCGATATTAAATGCATCATTACATCTACTAATTTACAACAAATATATTTGCGTTATAACAATTAGTAATCTAAATTTGGGAAAAAATATGATGAATATTTTATTTGAATATATTTTTCGTGATGATATACTTATCTTTTAATGATCTATTTTAATTTACACTGATTATACGAACAGTTCAATTTCCTTTCACATATGAATACATTCAGTTAATAATATTGATCTTCTAACTTTACACAAATAAGTTTATCTAAAGAAATGCATTGCACACATATATGGTAAGTAACATTTTCAAAGATCATGTTTATTGGATTTCATACATCAGATTTTCATGGAAATATTATATATGATTTAACTAATAAATATATTTAGTAAATACAAGAATTATATATTTACGATTTATAGAACATTTCTGAAGGAGTGAATTCTGTTTTTCTATAAAGAGTGTTATTAAGTTGGAAAAATGATTAGCTGTTTTAAAATAAAGTTATTAATTATGCATTTAAAAATTGCTTAATATTTTACTCATTAGTATTTCAATAAGAAGAAATGTTCAATTTTCCCTGTATTAAATTAAAATATAGATTATGTTTCCTGTTGTAGAATATTTGTCATTCTATGAAAAGATATTTGCCGACAAAATGAAGTTACTTTTGCCATTTTACATGGTGCAAACAACAAAAAACCTTTGTTACTTCTGTCATTATTTTTGTATTTTCAATTTAATATTTACGTTTTTATAAAAATTATTCTCCTAGAATAAAGATATAACTCAGGACTTTTCATATATCTAATTCATTGAAACATTTTTGGGAAATTGAATGAAACTCCTCTATAAAATGAATGACAATATAAGAACACATTTCAGAACACGCATTACATGGAAGTAAGCGACTTATGGATCCATTACTAATAAAGGAACACCAAACGGCACCGATCTTATATTTCCTCCGAATTGACAACAACATAGAAAAATTTTCAATGCATACCTCGGTATTTAGTTTGATATATATATTCCAATAATTCAGGTACATTATCTGAGTTCATTTCAGATTTTACATTCATCTACGTCTTCTACGCTTTCCACACAATAGCCTTTGAAAGGACCTTCGGAAATCCGTATTGAATACTGTATAGATAACAGGATTGAGAGCAGAATTCATATAACCCAGCCACGTGATGAAATTTATCATATCGTCCGATATATAACAACTTTCACAAAACGGTAGGATAACATACATTGTGAAAAAAGGAAGCCAGCAGAGAACAAATACTCCCATTACTATTCCAAGAACTTGTGCAGCCCTGCGTTCCTTCTGGAGGCAAATACGCTCCTTCTGCTCCATGTAGCTTCGGACAGTTACCAATACTGCAGTGGAAGCTTTGTTGGTTTGATCTTGCTTTCCATTCCTTGGTCCATTGGACAGTTCCTCTTGGTTCTCTTTAGTTCCAGATTCTTGAGGGGTTGATGATTTCTCTTCCATTTCAATTGATGATGAATTGCAATTGATGCTGGAATCTTCTATTTTGTTTTCAGAACTGGAAACAGCTGATGAGACCGTTTTCAAGGTAGGCATTTGTGAAGAGGCAGTAGCCTTTCCATCTTTGTTGAGGATATTTGCAGCAGCTTTAGCTTTGACTCTGATTCGGTTTCTTGCCGTCTGGAATATCTTGATATAGACCACTGTCATGATGATCAGAGGTATAAAGAAAGAACCACTCGATGAGTATATTACGTAACCTCTTTCCTCCGTCAGCCTGCATGGTGTGTCGGACGTAAAGACTTCTGGCCAATCATTCCAACCAATTAATGGTGGTACAGAAATCAAGGTACTGATTACCCAAACACTGAAAATCATACACAAGACCCTATTGAGTGTCCTCTTCTGTGCATAATTAATTGGGTCATGAATTGCCCAGTATCGATCTAGAGCTATTGCGCACAGATTCAAAATAGAAGCAGTACAGCACAGTACATCACACGTCAACCAGAGCTCACACATATGTAAACCAAAGACCCATTTACCAAGTATTGAATAAGCAACATTGAAAGGCATGACAAAAACAGCTACAGCGATATCGGCAGCAGCTAGAGACACAAGAAATATATTCTGCACATTTCTCAGGGGCTTATAAGTAAACACAGAAAGTATGACAAGAACATTACCTATCATAGTCCCCAGCATAATAACTCCCAAGGCTACAGCTGTACCAATAGCTTGTGGTACAGTTACACCCAAAAGAGCACCGTCGAATTCCGTTGAAGATTCATTACCAATAGTTATTTGTGTTGACCCAGACATGGAACCATTGGAGAATTTGCTAAAATTCATCAGGCTTACGTTGATGAAAAGATCAAGTCGTGATGTATATGTGTCATTACTTTCTTGTTCAGTCAACGTTGAATTGACCTCGCTTGCGTCATATCCTAAATACCACATGGTAATTCTTGAAATCTTGAAATACTAATAGTTCAATTTTCTCTTTTTAAATGACTTTTAATGTAAGAACTTGCTGAAATTGAATTCAGTATGTCGCAGTATACGTTCATTAGCAACACTTAACATTGCTTGATGTAGGTTGATTATTGTATTCTAGGTTCCAAATTGAGAAGCGCTTAACATCTATTCTTATTGATCCTGTCAAGAGAAAAAAAAAGAACATTAGTTAAGATAGGAAATTTTTAAAAAGTAATTCCAAATTTTAACAATATGTTATAACAAACAGAATATGTATAATATATGTATCATGCCTGTTTTCCCCACTAATCAATTTAAATTTCAAAAATATGTAACAATAAATTTCCCCCAATCTTTTATACTGGATTGAAGTGAAACAAATATAAAAATCATATATTTTATTTACTTATTAATTTATGTATTACCTTAAATTATATGTAAACACGAATCAAGGTATTACTGAAAATGAATAACCTTATTCAGAATTTTAAGACAGCAGTGAGGTATCCTTTTTTGCCTCAAGAATTTGAATCTACGTTTTCTTAGTTTGGCTTTTTTTTGGAATGTTTTGGGGTCAAATGATTTTAATATTGAATACAATTATTATGTTTATTTTAAAATAATAATCATTTGAATAATTTATTGCTTGCTTTAATTTCAATATCTGAAAAATAATATATTTTTTATTTCATTTTTTTTTTGTTTGTTTTAATTCAAACACTTAATTAAATTAGTTGACGATTATTTTTATTATGTTAGCACCTTTGTCGGCTACATCTGGGAAATTTTGAGATACAGTAATTGTTTTTCATAGGGTGCGTGAAAAAAAAGATTAATGAGGGTTAAATCAAAACACGAAGAAAATAATGTGTATGCTTTAATACACCCAATGTATACAGTAAACTAATAAATAATAATTTATTACTTTCCGAACTGTACAAAAAAAATAAACCGAAGTTGTCGAGAATGTAATGAAATTCAATTAAAAAAATCAGCAATTTTATGCTGGGTTTTGCGTCCATTTTTTTCTAAAATTAAACAGCAAATTTCAAAGATTTAAAACAATTTTCTGGTCCTTTTCTGTAATTTCAAGGGCGTTTATGATAGTTCCTACTGTTTCAAATGCCGTAATTGCGTCAGACAACATGAAACTAGAGTAAGCTGATCCTCATGAACATTTTCTTCCTCTTATATACCCTCATTCATTATTTTTTTTCCGCATCATCACACATTTCTTACATGTTTAAGATACCTCATGTTGCAACGTCTTCATTAAAGGAAATATAATCACTAAATATCACACCAGATACATTTACTACACTTAATCACTCTTCATGTGCCTAGTCATTATCATTTTCTTACCCTTCTGTTGAGCATTTTTCCGGAATTTTTCTCATGAAACATTTCACTAAACAATTCGGGATTACTGAAGTGGTTACTCCTCCCCTTGCTGAAAATACAAAATGAATAGCCAGCAAAACATTCATTTTTTGGAGTAGATTTTTTTGCTGGTTTCATGAAGCATAAAGATCTCTTCACCAGATTTTTTGCCGGAATTATTAGCTGTTTTATCTAAAATTGCTTTAAACAGTTAATAATCCCGGCATCAATAGGCTGTACGACAGATGTAGAATTAGTTGAGAAAAAATGACTTTTGAGTTTTTCAAAAACGATGTTTCTGGTGAGTGCGCTGAACAATTGTCAATAATTAGAAAAATGTTCTTTTTTAGGCACTGACTGAGCGATCGAAATACAAAAAGCGTTTTATAAAAATATCATTTTTCATTCATGATTTCACATTCGATTGGTAAAATACCAGCTGTTTCTTCACAATCTTGAAATATCGAAGTCTAGCAGATTTACCAATGGCGAAGATTACTACTTTATCCGAGCCGCCCTTATTCGTGCATAATAGCACGGTAAATATTTCTCTGGAAATCTTACCACCGTGATAAGACTCTCCTTTAAATGCTAGCGTTCATTTTGGCAAACACTTAAAAAATAAACCTATCTCTTCTGCATTATAGATATCCCAATTCTAGTACCCGTCTTGTAACTTCGGAAATGTTTCGAACCACATTTTCACGTCATCACCATTTAGTACTGCGGTACTTTCTCCACATAACTTACTCGATACCAATCCCTGACAAATTTTAAAACGTGAAATCTATCTATATGATGCAGGAATGATATTCATGCATTTGAGGAAGCTATTTCAAGCGCATTCTTTCGAAGAATATTCCCATACACAGAAATATTTTAAGTACGAGCCTGCTAATACCAAGCGAAAAAAATTAATTCCAATTCGTTGTAACTAGATATTTTACTAGATTTCCTTTCTTTTGCAGAAGTCCCATACTTATCAGCTTGCTCTCTAATTTCTCGCGTTTTCGTAATCATCGAATTCAAGCTTGAAAGTTATGTACTTAATCATTTTGCTATGTTAATTGTTTTTCTCTTAAGGATTCCTTTCCAACACCTCTATGATGTGAAGCCTTTCTTCCAAAGTTGGAAATTGTTTTGCCATTTTTAAAATTCGCAAATCGAATAAAATTTAGCACATAAAGCATGAAATTGAACTCTATTGATATCGACAACTTTCGAAAACAAATACGTACACACTACTTAGCTACAGATTCATAAGGAACGAAAAAGAATGTGGCAGCTGGCTGAAATGGATGAATCCATTCTTCCATCGCACCCCCTTGTATAAAGTAAAATAATTTTTAAGCAAGAACCCCTGTAATATTTTCTAAGCAAGAACCCCTGTTTCTCATTCAGTAATTCACAAGTTCATATATGTGGCAATATCTCCGTCAATTCCTGTTTTCCATCTAAACTGCATGAGTGAGTTATTTTAGGATAAAACAAGTAATATAAAAAAAAAAAAAATTAAGTGAATTCATACTTATATCAACAAAGAAAAATTGATTTTAGTTACTTTTTTTATTAAATATTTACATTAATTATAAATATGTATATACATATGATAGAATCATAATATTAAGTGGCAAATTTGTTCTCCGTTATTAAATTAAATTAATTAATTTATCCGGTAAATTAAATGGCTGGAATGCAATTTATCCTAACCACCCTTGGTGACAAGAATTATTTAGTGGTATTTTGCCAAATGGGGCTACCCTGGTCAATTTCGAGGAATTAACGTTCAGCAAAAAAAAATCGCCAAATTTGGCAATTTTTGAAATCATGCTAAGTGGATCGGCTAAACTGCATTTTCCCCAATCAAATTTAATTAAATGAATTAATATTTGAAAAAACTGTATTAACATCAAGAGTCAACCCCTACAAGTTTAAAAAATGTATTTGACTTGAGTGGATGAATAAAAAGTATTTTATTAGCGATTGAAAATTTGAAGATATAAATAGGGAGAGTGTGAGCTTATAGTAGGAATTTAAAAAAGTAATTCCAGTTTGTATGCCACATGTATAACACATCGATCAATAACTCCCGAGTCTAAAATTGAAAACAACATTTTTTTTGCAAAATTTTTTTTTATTCATCAACATAACACCTTTTGTTAATCACCTTTTAGAGTGATACAGTCGTTCCAACGCTTTTTAAAATCTTTTTTATTCCCCCCCAATTTTTTTTTTCCTTTTTAAATCTTTTGTTGCGAGTAACATGATAAATCATTTCTGAATCATCACTGTTGTTGTTTTTGTTCCATCGAGCAATCGGGTGTTTGGAAAACTCTTTCACTGACTTCAAAACCTTTTCCTGGTCCGATCGATCAAAATTTTGATAATGCTCTGCCAGTTGGGTATTCTAGAAAGACCTGGTTACTGGTTTCTTTGGAGTAATTGATCGATGTGTTACACTTGATTTTTAATTTCATTTCGATGAATGCGGGGAAGTGACTTTTTGAAGAACGATACATATGGTTTTCTTTAACGTTATTTGAATAAAAAAATTTCTGGGAGCATAAAAATAAGACGATCAATGCGTGAAAACGATGGATATGGGAAGTATAGATTTATAGAATGATTGTATTTTGCAGTAATGAAAGAAAGTTGTTTCATGACCTTTTTTAGTAAGAGAAATTCATGATCAAATTTTATTAAAATAGCAGTTACTCATCTTCTTAAAAGAATAACAAAATTGAAACAGATTTTAAGAAATAAAAGATTGAATTTAAATATGAGATGAAAAATTAAAAAAAAAATAGATATACTAACCAAAAATTGTGTTTAGAAGAAAGCGCAGATTATGTTTAGATGGTTAGAATAATTGTGTTGTTTTGTATATTGTCACTTAAACCCATTTTGTCCCTAAATGATTAAAGGTGTTAAAATGTGTAGCACAACAACTGGTTTGATTACATTAAGCATAAAACATAAATGAATAAATTCCAATACCATTTATTTCCAGTTGTGTGCATGTGTGTGAAATTATTATGCTTAAATGCTGATTAATATTAATCAAAATATTATTTCAATATTATTCAACAGTACTTTCAGTATTGACTTTTTATCTATCTAACAGCTCTACACTCCAAGCAAACCGAAAGGATAGAACAAAAATATTGGAAAGTAATGTTATATGCTCATAAATACTCTATATTTTTCTGTCCTTTTGTACATACCTTTTTAAATCATTATGGATTGGAAAACACATTACTTACCCAAAATGTTGACTTATTCCTCTCAGTCATTCATCAATCAGTCATTTGACAATCACGGTTTTGGAACGTTTCCATCAACCTAAAATAAAAAATACATTCTTTCATTGTTGATTCAAATATTATTAAGATCAGTTCATTTAAAATTATGTCGTTATTTTGTTACTGATAAACTCTTGATAGGATGAACCAGTAAACTAAATAAATATAAAGTAATATTAAAACAGCTGCAACTCAGCTTCTGAGTAATATAGGAAAAAATTCAAATAGATTTATAAAGATAAAATATTGATTAATGACTAAGTATGAAACTAAAAATTAAAAATAACATGTCTATTATGACCAAAAAATGTGTTTTGTAGATGTTATAATCACTTTAATAGGATTATTATATCTTATTGTTCCATCAACCATTGAAAATAAGCAAAATACTATATTTATGTGATACACTCAAGCTAATGCATATAAACATCTTAACAGAATTCTTTTTAACGCAAAACTGGAAGTGGTGAAAAAAAACTTAAAGTAAATTATTGGTAAAACTCTTTATAGTTTTATAATGATTTTACGTTCCTACAATCATGTTAATTAGTATATCGTAACTGTTCTATAAAAAAATATATAGCATTTCTATAATAATTGCCGAAATGATAACTTATTTTCCCAATGACCTCAGCATACATTGTAAAGTGATAACGCAGTTTATTTAAAAAAATTTCAACTTTTATTTTATGTATATTGTTAATAACATTACGATATAAGAGTATTCTAATTAATAAATTACTAAGAAAGTCTTACAAACTTTTGAAGAAATTTTTCCTATCTTAGCATGGTAACAGTGTAAAGAACGCTGTATATAAATTCAGTTACAAATTAGAAAAAAAAATCTACAATTTAAGTCTAACCAAACTCAGAAAGCATGAAATTGTTTTCTTTTATCAGATTAACATAAGTTTATGATTTGCATTTGACATGTGAGGAAGAAAATAATTAAATCATATATAAGTTGTTCCTGTGAGTTAAAACTTATAATGAAGTATATTATTGAAGAATGTTAGAGTAATATAAATAATATATATTTATGTCTTTGAAATTTATAAATATCTACCTGAAGGATATTGCTCGTAATTTATTAATGTTTATATGAAGATTTTTAAAAAGTAAATACGAAAAAGAAAAAAAAAACATTTGTATAACATGTCAGTAATTCATCAAAAAATGTGATTTTCAATGCATAATCAACTTAAATATTATAATTAAAAATTTGTACGTGTGTTATGTAGTGTTTTCTTAAAATAAAACTTGGTTATTATTTAAAACTTCAAAAATTTTCATAACGGAAAGGAGATATTTTCTTCAAAAACGAATTTGCTTCAGACAAATAGAATTATTCATTTCAAAAACCTGAAACGAGACAGAAAAATTTCATTTCTGTTATTTTAAAAAGAATACAGACGCGGTGTTTAATAAATTCATTCTAAGTTTCAACTTTTTTGGTCTGAAACGATCATAAAATCTACTTATTCTACGCAGTCTTCATTTTTAACGTAAACATTTCAAATCTTTCATTTTTACTTCCCTATACATGTTTAAATAATGAAATAAATAAAAAGAAATATTTCAGATGTATTTTGTAATATTTCTGACTGAATGAGTTATTTTCAGATTTTGCATGCATCAAGTCGAATAGTGAATCAATTTAAATGTACTTATTGGAAGCTGTGTTAAACAATTTTGAAAGCTTTTAGAACAAAAGTGTTACTTTATTTCAAAACATTTCTAAGGTGGTTGACTACAATTCGAATGTTTCAAAATCATATTGTCTAATATTTTATCCTTTTGTGGCTTTGAGTAAAATATATTTGATTAACCTACCTATATTCTTAGAAGTTTTATTTGATGAAAGAAATGTCTAAGAGGAGAGTGTTTAAAACATCGATCAATAACTCCAAAGACTAACCCAGAGATGGCGCTCGTAGTAAACCAGTAACCAGGTCTTTCTAGAATACTAACCTTTGCTTGAAACGTGTCAAAATTTTAAGTCGATCGGACCAGGAAAAGGGTTTTTTGAAGTGAAGTGAAAAAGGTTTTTTCCAAGTGGGTGCCGCGATTGCTTTCGATGGAACAAAAACAGCAACGAGTCGATGATTCAGAAAGCTGTTTATCGCTATTTACTCGCAACAAAAAAGATTTCTTGCGAAAAAAAAAAAAAAAAAAGGAAAAAAAAAATTTGGGGGAAAAAAAAAAAAATTTAAAAAGCGTTGGAACGACTGTATCACCCTAAAAGGTGATTAACAAAAGGTGTTATGTTGATGAATAAAAAAAAATTTGCAAAAAAAAATGTTGTTTTCAATTTTAGACTCGGGAGTTATTGATCGATGTGTTATATATAAATTTAAATTTTCTGACTATGGTATAAAAAGGCTCACTTTTAAACATCCAACTCATACCACATTTTTTTTCAAATACTAAATGCAAAAAAACATAAATACAAAGAATGGTATTCGGATAAATTTGCAAAAATACCTTTCTGAGAACAAAAAAAATTGATGCATCAAAAATTGTAATGCAACAGACAAATCTTTTCAATTATGGTGTTAAAGGTATAATCGATAGAAAAATTAAAAATAGATAAAAATACATGAAATTTTTAGTATATGTTAATAATATTTAAGTCAAGCTTTTAAAAAAAAGATAAACAATTATCTTAATCAAAAGTTATGCTTCATTAAACTGTGTTCTGTTACTTAAATGCCATTTTTAACGCTAATGTGAAGCAAAAGGTTATTGTCTATATTTTTCTATAAAACAAAGTTTGCGCATACTAAATCAAATTGAAAACAAATGCATCATTATTATGGAACTAAAGGTTAATAATATGGAATTAAAGGTAATTGTTATTTAGATTAAAAGGATTAAATTGTAGATTAAAAGGATTAAATTGTAGATTAAATGGATTAAATTGTAGATTAAAAAGAACACCAGAGAGAGAAAGTTTCAAAGGTTGATTCCACAAACATAAATTCATACAATTCTAAACAAATTCTTAAAACCACTAAACATTTTCGTACAAATGAACCTTTAAAACATTCAATAACTTCATGTTATAAAGATATGTTATCAATGAATATAAAGTATTAGAAAAATTTTCATAATGTCAAACACTTTCAATATAAATGAAATTTTTACATATATATTTGTTTATTTGTTTTTACATATATATATTTTACATATATATAAGTTTATTTCTCTTTTACTTCATTTTCAAAAAAAAAAAAAAAGACAATATTTTTAATCCGTAGTTTAAGGTCTTAATAGCACTAGTTTGTTTGGTTTAGTAACGATACGCTTCCTAAAGGAAGTTATGTGAAATAATTGCTTTTAAAATACATGGAAGAGGAATATTTACAAATGCACTAAAACAATATATATATAATTTGTAGGAGTAGTAAATTTTTATCCTTATTTCATCGTAGCAATCAATCAATCAGGTTTCTTGGTGCTCTGTTTTATATAAACTCGTACCATATTGGATATATAGGTTACGGTGATCACATGGGTTATAAATAGGTTAAAGTTTTATACATTTTTGCTTAAATTTATTTTTTTAAGCAAAATTGAATAAATAGATATATTTTGAATTGATTGCTTTAATTGTGGTTAAAGAGAATTTTCATTCCTTTGTTATTTCTTTTTTTTTTCTTTCTTTAATTTAGTGATTCTATTCAATGAGGACTTTTACTCTTATTTGGTTTATTAACAGTTTGTTATAAATTAAATAAGTTCAGTGTTAAAGGTTTGATCAATAATCCTAATTAAAACATGAATTCTCAGTTCCAGGCTCAGACAGTTCTTTGAAATTATTTATTTTCATCTTCTGCCTTATTGTCTTTTTTTCTCTTCTTTTTCTTGATTTATGTATTGTTTTGTCTATTGTGACTATTTTATTACCAGAATATTTTTAAATTATTCGTCTTATTATTACATATTAAATATAGTTCAATTATATGCTTTTTTAGTTGTGTAATTAATTATATTACATTATTTCAAGCCCCATTAATTCAGTTTTGTGCTTTTTTGTTTTTATTTAGACTTTAAGAAATTTAGATATTTTTTCGCTTTTAGACTTTTAGTACTCATTAATCTATTTCTTTCAACTGTTTTATGTTGCTTTTATTACATTTTGATACGTTCTTATACAAAGTGTTTTCATTAACTTGGTAATAATATGATTTTCATTATTTTTTGTTTTACATATGGAATTTTAAAAATTAATTTTTTATTATATTTGTGCAATTTGTTATTAGTTTATATATATGCTTATTTCATTTGTCTAATGAACGTAATTAAATATATTTTTACTTACACACGCACAAATATATATGTATAATCTTATATATTATATTATAAATTTATCTAATCAGACCTGATTGTACATCACTAATCTATTTTAATTTCAAAGCCTATTTGCAGAGCAAATTCCATTATAAAATAATCTAAGAAATTGGAAACTCCGCTAATGTAGAGGAAAGAAAAAGTTTCCATTGAGCAATTTTTATTTCACACAAACAACAAAAAAAAAATAATATCATTATAATCAAAACGGTTTCCTTTTCCCTTTATGCTATCACCATTATCTATTGATCTTTTCCATCATTTATTGTGCTGGTTTCTTAATCACAGTATCTGTAGTTACTATTCGGATTACTACGTGACTTCTAAGAAATTACAGAAAGCAATCTCATTTCTAAGCCTTTACACGTACTAATCATTTATGTTTCGCTTCAAAAGAAAAACATACTGAAGTATTCTACCTTTTGAATTAGAAGGATTTTTTAGGTGGAGAAAAATATACTCTAAGATTGATAAGTTTTAGATAGGAAATTAAAAACTGCACTCGATTGAAAATTAATTGAAAAAAGCATAGAAAAACGATAATCGCTGAAAGAAATGTAGCTGATGAATTTTTTTTAGTTAAATATATTTTAAAAAAAGATGCATTGGTAGAATGACATATATTGAATTACACTGAGAATATTTTTCGTAACAGACAACTCTTATACTGATTCGTTTCTAATTTGTGTTTTAAAAGTAATATTACTTTTTTGCATCTATTAAAATACATATAGATAGCATACTAATAACAGCAATTAAAAAATATCTATACACTTTACGCCTGCTTCTAAACACTGGAAATTACATTAAATTGATAAAAAAAATCTCAATTGCACTTATTTTTGAGGTAAAATAATTTTTTTTCAAATAAACAATACCTATTTCAAATAAATTATGGTGAATACATATGCTAGCCGTTGTTATCAAATATACTGCACTCGTTTATATATGACAAACGCATGCATGATACTAAATCATACACACACATACACAGATACATATGGAGGAAAGAAAATGAAGTTAGAGATGGAATATGGACAAACTAAATATAATTGTGACTTTTTAATATAAATGATTCATTAGGTTATAAAATAATTTTAATTAATTTCTTTGTTATAACACTGACTGTAAATAAGAATGGAATATTATGGAACAAAACAATAAATTTTTAAATAACGTATAAATTGGGGGATATAATAAGTAAAAAGAAATTTCAAATATCTTACAATCTACAAACCAAAATTTCTCAGATTTGTTCTTGAGCTAAGAACATTACGAAAATGAATATTAGTAATATTTTAATTTTCCTCATTAATTAATTTATTAGCAATATTTAATATGTGAATTAAAATGTCTGTGAGTTAGCTATAGATTAATTAAAGAGAAAAACTAATGTTTTAAATAAACATGTGCCAGATTTCCTTAAAATCTTGCCTGCTGGAATTATTAATAGTTTGCATTGAATAGGAAATAAGTAATGTTCCTCATTTACTCAACACAATAAGAGTTCCAAAATTTTTGAGGTGATTCATTTCATGAAGCTATTATCTTAATACCAACACCTGTTATAAATTACTATAAACAATAGAGTAAATGCCCTTCCAAAAGTAAAACATTTTGTAGAATAATCTGTTCAGTTTATAAATTGTCATTTTCAATATTTATTGATAATTGGTAAACTAAGTGTTAAAGCATCCCCTTACATTTCTTGCTTAAAAACACAGGATTCTAATGAAAATTATAGTTGAAGTATTAAAAAATAAACTATTAATGTCACTGAAACGGAAGGCATTACTCATATTCATCATATACATCTTATTTAGAGAGGGACTGTATAAAAATTACTTGCTGTAAATTCAAAATAACAATTTCAAATTTCATCGTTAATTCTTTATGATTAATTTCTGTTGTAAAAAAAATACTTACAATTAATTAAAATTAATTGCTTTGAACTTTTCCAATTGAAATGCATTAAAAAATGTTTTTGTGATATTGTAGCACTGACAGATGTATAATAGTGAAGGACAAAGTACACTGCTGGCATTTTATACAAAACATTTTTTATAGGAAAAAGTTTCTATTCACATCTTTCAGCGTACTTGAAAGATACCCTCCTTGAAAAAAATTCATATTCAAACAAACTACTTTTAAAAACTTTCTTTTCTTTCGTAATATTTTATTATTTTAAATTTCTAATAATTTTACATATTTTAATATTTATAAGAACTTTTTCCGAATTTCGAAGATTGGTTTCTCATAATTCTATGCATAAATTTGCGGTAATGGTATTATTTATAATTTCATAATTTATTTTTCTGTTATTCATTATTAAATACAGCAAATACGTCAAAAAAATACCTTTAAATTTGCTGATCTTTTAAAAATATAAATAATTAGCTAAATCCTTATTTCGTAGTCTTAGTTATCAAACAATTATTCAAAAGAATCAGAAAAAACATAAGACTTTGTAATGTTTGCCAGAAATAAATTATCATTTTTAAATACGTAACGATCATAAAATTTTTTAAAAAAACTTGAGAAAAATCAGTTTAAAGCTCGAATGTTATTAAAATGGTTTGGTACACTTCAACACTGAAATTTAAGTAATAATTCGCTTATAATATTGTAGCAATAGCTATGAATTTTGTACATATATTTAAAATAAAGTAAAGGTAATAAAATAGTTTTTTTTTTATATTTTGATCCATTTTAGAGTGCTCCCACCTTGATCGAAATATAGCAAAATAAAAGCAATATTTTTTCTTGTAAAGATAAAAACACGCTTGAAATGGTATTCATCTCCCAAAATATATTGTTACAGACAAAAAACAACCCCTTTCAATGTTGCCAATTTGAAATAATAATTTAATCTTACTGAACAATATTTTATTAAAATACCTAATTAATTTGATTGTTTATATCCTTCAAATTTATCGTGATTCCCTAACAAACTATTCTGGTTTATAACAAAGCGTTGTTAGAAAAATATATATAATTTGTCCATTGTACATTTAATTAAATAATATAGTATAGTTAATACAATTAATATGGCTAGTGTTTATTCGCTCTTTAGTTATCTAATTACTCTTGTATGAATTCTCAAATTCTCTTTGTTCTCTAATCTCCAGGTATTTCTAATTGTATTGGGTAACTCAAACAATTACTTTTCGTGAATTATCTCATTCGTTTGATCCTTTATATATTAGTGAATACGACTTTTTAAAAACATTTAAATTTCTAATCTTGACGAAACTTTATTCGAAGTTTTAATAATAAACTAATTTAATTTGTATTCACGCTGGTTACATTACTAAGTTATGATTTGTGCAATGAAGTCTTCCAGATACAGTCAATGAATAAAACAATACTATGTTACATATAATTAAAAATTTCAAATGCATTCGATTTGAAATTACTACATATCTAAAAATAGAAAATGTAATAATTCAAGAGCTAGTAAAAGTAGTCATTATGAAAAAACATAAAAATATGTATTTCAATACTTCAGAGAGGTTCAAGAATATAAAAAATAAACAAGTTTCTTTTTTTAAACCTTCTTCATCTTCAAATGTAAATATTCTTTTTTAAGAATTACTCCATTAACTATCTTTAAATGAGAAATACTTTACAAAATATAAGAGATTGAAAGTAGTTCATTATAATAATAGCAATTTAACATTTTGAAAAATATTATATATTTCCACCGAAATTCATTAAAATTAAAATAATTGATTTTATATCGAGATAAATGACTCATTATTTAATTACATTTATACACGCACACAATCACGACTTGCCGCACACACACACACACACACATATATATATATATATATATAGAAAGAGAGAGAGACGACAACGGAAGAAGTAGAGCTTTAACTTTAAGAGCATAAGATACATAGCACTTGTGCAGATTACGATATAGATACAGGAATAAAAATAGCACTTACAGTGACACCCACAATTAAATCATTTATTTCACCATCTTATTAGATCGCACTATGGTGGAATACCCACAAAATAATACCAGCACTTCCATTGCAAGCTCCGACACACACAATTCTCAGCAGATACACCCTGCTACTCCATAATATCTCCCTTAACGGTACCGAGAGTTCCTCAGTAAATCAACATCCAAGTATCAGTGGCTGCCTATAAATTTCTCGATCTATCTCCAAAGCAGATTCCCAACTGCAGATATGATTTGTTTCAGGATCTCTGCAGTTTTATACTTGTTTCGTTCAGGCATGACGTCACACGGAAAATTCCGGATAAATCCGTAGCTTTCTTCCCAGTCTAGATATCGACTGGATCCCAGCCTCTTCTAGAAACATCAATTTTCCACCAAAATTGCCTTTATTTTTTGGCTAATTCACCCAGGAAGTGGTTAAATTCTTCACCTAGGTTATAGAGTGATTGCTTAAATTTTCTTAGCTGAGTAATACATCCCTTGTAAATATCTTCTTTTTATGAGGCAACCGTTGCAAGGAAGTATCATCTCGTAAAATATACATACATGTCAAGTTTTTTAACACATGCGTACTATTTGATAGTGAAAATAAAACACATAGAATACATTCAGAAAGTAATGAAAATCTATGAAATGAAAGACACTGCAACGTAAAATAAATGATGTCAATTATTTGATGCACTTATAAATAGAGCCACTGTACAGTATGTTCAGTGCTTGATTGGACCTCCCTTGTAATTCAGTGCATTCAGTAACACGTGTCGGTACAGACTCAAAGAGTACGTGGATTGTCTATGGTGGAATAATTCTCCATTCAATCTCAACCATTCACCACGGTTCGTTTCCTGAACGTGGAGAGGGGAACATATGAAAGCGGCGTCTATTCACGTTCGAAACATATTCGATTGTTTGGCTAATTTGTGCTATGTGAGACGTCATCCACGAGGCGTTTAGTCGTCATACTACTAAGAAGAAGAACTTTTTATGACTATTGAATTCGTCATATTTTCAGCTGCTGGTGCACCTGAAATCAATTTTGTCAGCAAAATGCATAATCAGTGTTATATAAAGTGAAATGGTAGTAGATAATTTCCTGCCATTTGTTCCTTTGATTACATTTGGAGATTAAAAATTTTAAAAGGAGAATACATCGGTGCATTCTCTAGTTCCATAAATTATTGGATCAAGGTGAAGGAATTAAAACATTTTCAATAGATATCTCGAAGTTCTACTTGTATCCAGTGGAAAATCTTTGTTGCATTCTAGATAGAGATAGCTACAAGAATGGGTGACATTTAAACACAGCAAGTCTTATCTACAAATTGCTATTAAATACTACTGGATAACATTGTTAACTGGATAACATCCGGGTTTCTCTTAGCATGCTTTGTTTCGTTATATGAACAGACAGTTAATATATGCAATCAAAAAAAAGTGGTTTTCACATCACTTGTTACATAATAAATCACATTGTCTTTATAATCTTTCCAACGTTAACAATAAGGAAAATTACCTAGTTTCTCATAAAAATGTATTTAATATTACTATATTTAAAAGTAGTTTTGCTGTGATGGAATTACGAAATATACTAACATTTCATAAATACGAAAATATGAATTGAAATAAAAATATAATACATATTTTCTACCTTATACCACCTATTTTTGTGGCGTTATAATTTTTTAAGGCTGCAATGAGTTTATATTCACTGGATCATATACAAAAAATCTGATTTGATACCCTCTGTTAACGCAATTAAAAATCTGGCCCTAATTCGGATTACTTTTGTATTTAGGTTTGACTATTGCCATTGCAGGAAACAGCGTTTCACTTATAAAAAATCAAAATGGAAAATTGTCTTGTTGATGTGATTACTAAATTTAGATATTGGATTTACAGTACCATACAATTTTATCCTTAATAAATCGGGATTCTCAGTTTATATTCCCATCCCATACCTAGGCATGTTTTCTGCCAAGATATTTTTGTTTAAAAACTAGAATTGTAATGTTGCCCTTTTTTTTTCATCTCAATTAACTGCTCTTGAGAGGCAGAACGCACTCTGCTTCTCATAAAAATAATCTTCTTTATAGGCTTTAAACCCGTTGTATTTACGTTAATCTCCTCAAATGCTAGTAAAATTCGACGTAGTGACCAATGAGAGAACCTCGCAATCACGTGATACACGATCATACAATCATCAATGTTTGTGAGTTTACTTCTTCGGCTTTCTCCCACGCATCACACTACGTATTCTACTTTGAAGACAATTGCTTTAAATAATGCAAAATAACTATACATTCTATTGAGAATGTGTTTATTCATATTGTATTTAACTTTGCTAAAAGGATACTTGGTTATTGACGGTTACAGGCATCAAATATGAGGTACTTCAGATACTTTATGATTTCTCAGTATATTGTTCATCTCATACAATTGATGTTCACAATCAAGGAAACAAATCTACTAAAAACTGGTAATTAAACTCATTTGTCTTAAAAAAAACTATTACTTGCATTTTCGTATAAAAAATAATGTATTAAAATGAAATGAATATTTTATACTTTTTTATTTATTCTTTACACAAAAGTAAAAGAAAATTGATTTAAAAGATCCAATAAATTTGTATTTTTCCAGGATTAATTTATCAAGCCTTGATTTTCTACCGTGAAAAAAATTTACATAAATAATAATTTTTACTTCTGTTATTCACTAAATAAAATGGAAAACTAGTTAGCCTCAACTTAAGTTTTCAATAAGTGAACATTTCCGTAAAAGTGTTCCTAAATTAACACACACAAAATATAAAAATTCTTAAGACTATCTAAAATTAGCATAAGACATTGTATAGTGTTTATATAAATATATAATACATATTTACCAATTTTCTTATTAATATCAAGAAAGGAATATATTGAAAAGAACAATCCAGAAGTAAATTGTAAAGAAACATGATGTCGTTGAAGTGAAAAAACAGTCTGGAACATAATTATCTTCTATAAATCTACGTGCGCAGAATGCTTATCTCAATACTGCACTAAGCACCATATTTAAGAAAAGAAATTGGCGACAAAGCACAGAAGATCCCAAAAATGCCAAAAATGAGTGATTGATAGATAACTAATGTCAATAGAAAAAAAGAACAAAATAAGAAAGGTAAAGTGTAAGGGAAAAAGAAAATTTCCTGTGTTCACTTTATGAGGACAATATAAAGAATTTATTCAGTACAAATCGGTGAAAGTCAGAGAAAGTGGGATGTTTTAGAAAATAAAGTTGCGAAGCTGCAACGGAAAATCGAATTTGTTGCCACGTTGTCTGCGAAGAATTTGTTTCTACTATTTTTGCAGAAGAAATATATTTGCAAAGGACAAGTTCGAATGTGAGTCATATAGAAAAAATTAGTTTCCCTAAACACATATTTATGTGTTAAGTAGAATTTTCTTTTCAATTAAATTCCTTAATTTACAATTGAATGAAAATTGGATTAATTATTTTGATTGACATGACTTTTAGATAGAGCCAATGTGCTTCATTTTCTCGCTGAAGCACATTGGTTATATCGAAAAGTCATGTCAATCAAAATATTTGATCCAATTTTCATTCAATTGTAAATTAACGTATAGAAAATAATATTTTTAAAATATTCAGTATTGATTCTATATTTAATCCAAAGAAATCTGTAAAAATAATCAAAGATTCTGTTTGCTAAAAACATTTAATACTTCTATTTGTTGTTGATGTGCTGAGTCTTTTGGTTTGCTTGTTTTGAAATATTGTATTCTAGAAATATGCTGCTACGTAATAATATGATCTTATATATAATTTGAAGGTTACCTGAACATATGAGGAACAGATGGAATTTTATTTCTAAGACACTATGTTTCTGTGATATATATTTTTATATATTATTAAAAGGGCTTAGAGTATTTTGTGTCTAATAATGATATTTTAATCAATTTTATAAAAAATATAGACGTATTTTTTTGTCTAAAAAGTATTTTTCCCTTCTTAGTTATATATGGACCTGATATGTATTGATATGGTGCCAGTAAAATACTATTATCTAATTTGGTTCTAAATTTTTATGCATCTATAAAAGATACTTATGTATGTAATGAAATATTTATTTTCACTGAGTAATACGTAAGTTTTAAGAAACAATTTTTTTATATGAAAAAACGAACAACATTATAATTTTCAAAATTATAAGGTTATACAATTTTTTTTAAAAAAATACACAGTAATTTTATAAAAAAGTTGGTTCATTATTTTTATTGGTTTTATGAGAAGTAAAATCGTACATATTAATGAGATATTATTTTTAAACATTTTACTTAAATGCTAATGTACCTAAAAAGCATCCCTACACTCAACTCAAAAGGAAAATAAAATTAATTAAAAAAATATTTTTATAGTTCAATAAAACGAATAAAATATCATTAATAGGCACACTAAGACTTAAGCTCAACAAATATTTTTAAAACATAAATGACACAGAAGGAAAGAGTCTTAAATTCCGTATTTCCCCCCCCCCCCTTAAATCCTGGTGCCCTTAAAAGAAGAAAAGAACAAGAAGCAACAGATAATTAGACTGCATCTACTGATAAAAGATTATTATACCATTCTGTTTCTCTTAATTGGTTGTTATAAGAAAAATAACAAATCATTATATTTTTTGAAAAAATAGTTTGATAACAATATTGCATGTACACTTGATGCTCCTTTGTTTGACTGTAAGTCTTCTTTTTAACGTCTGAAATTACCTCTATTAAAAAAGGATTCATAAAAGGGATTAATCATTGTGCCTTGCAAAAATTAACTATTTTCTTTCTATGAAGTTTCAAATATTTGATGAAATATGGAAGATATTTGGATAAAAAGGAAATTATATAAACTAAATTTTTGCTAGTTTCTGTCCGTTGCATGAAAGAATAAAATAATTTCTTTTGTTATTTGTGTGTTTAATCATTCGGATTATTTTGAAATGTTTCTTTTTAATTTGATTTGGAACTTTTAAATACTATTTTACCAGTAATTCTGAAAGAAAAAAATACAAGAATTAACTAATAATTAACCATCGTCCACTAAGAATTATTCTTTTCCACTGTACTTCTTTGGATTAGATTCTGCAAATAAATTGAAGTTCATCAGTTCTATATGTCTTTATAATAATGTTACGAAGTTAATTCAAAAAGAACTTGTATTTGGAGAGAGTTAGCACGATTAATGTAAACATGTTAACAATGAGTACTCCTCTTTGTTAAACGGAACCAAACAATTTTGATATTAATTTATAAGTTAGTTTTAATTCGGTAGTCATTTGCTGCCAAATCACAATTTTATTGCTAACGCATCGAGTTGTCGATGTAATTTTGTCACCGTCTATGATAAATAGATACATCGTTGCTCACCGGAAATTGAGCAACACAAAAAAAAAACCAATTAATTATTTCCGGTCCCACTGCTTCGTAGAAGGTGAGGAGGATCTTCTCATCAACCAGAAAATTTTGACTCAGAATGTTTGAGGTGAGAAAGGGTTCATAATCACGAATACGCTTAACTAAGACTTAGACAGCTATTTAGGCAGCCATGATGCTCACTAAAAACAAACCATTTTCGTTTCTGTGAGCGAGATCTCTTGGGTTTCCTAAGGACTTATTGAACAATTTTCGTATATAAGTTTGGTGCTCATGCGGTTTTGAATCTAATTGTAGTTTTTAATGTCTTAAATTAGCCTGTCTCCCAAATAATTCTGTAAGACTTAAAAAATTATATGGGCAAAAATTAAGTAATTTCTGCTATAATGATTAAACTAGTTGACTATACACTGGAGATATATATTACGATAAAATGTAAATTGAATTAATTTCAAGGAAAATTTCTGGCTATTATTGATTGAATAAAATAAAGTTTTTTTTTTATTTTTCTTTATTTTTTGAAATTTGTTTGTTGAACCTTTGGAGTGCTTGTGATACGTTTCCTGAAATTAGAAGCATTGCTCTTTTCTTGATATGATCTTATAAATTATTATTAAAGAAAAATAAATCAAAATCTTAACTAGCAGTTAAAAATTCATCACTGATAAAAAAAATAGTACAATTTTTCTCCTTTTCTCAATTGCCAAAACCAAAACTTTTCATTTTTTTCTGAGTTTCTAACATCTTACATATATATTTGATTATTAATTATATATAAAATACATATGTAAATTTTGAAGCTGACTTAACTGATTAAGACGGAAACCATGTCATAGTTGTAATGTTAACAGCATATTAAGTACATTCTTTAAGTTAGAGTATTACTTGAGGTATCCGTACACCTTCGAAGAAAATTTTTTGAAATACATTGATATTTGTTATAAAAATACTTTTTTATG
>BMAW01120537.1:0-10308 GCA_019974015.1 Nephila pilipes | reverse complement strand
TAATAAATAATAAAAGTAATATATTAAAATTATTAACGTTAACATTGGTTCGGGGAAAATTTTGTCAAAGTATTGTAATTGAAAAAAAGAAATGTCATGTGTTTTTGCAGATTAATAATTTATACGAAAAACAATTTAGTACATGGTTCCCTAATAAGCTTTCTTGAATACTTCTGGAACTTATGATATCGGATTCGAATGAATTTCAGAAAATAGGATATTTAGAAAGTTTTTCTGCTTAATTATGTTTGGAAATGGAATATTCCCTAACATAAAATAGTTCTTGTAGCTGATTCGACTCGAAGTTACATATGTGGCACTAATTTTTTATTCTATTTATTTCTCTTAAGTTTGAATCTTCACTATGTATTGTACATAAGTGTCTGGATCATCATATTAATTACTATTTTAAATGTTTATTCTGTCATCAATTTCTATTATTTTTACGATTGTGTTGTTTTATTATACACAACTTTTACTTTTTAAATCATATGGTTAGTAAAAGTATTAATCAAGTTAATTATTGAATTATTATAATTCAGGGTTTCTTTCGGTCTATTAACCATTATATCACTTCTGTACAGATGCTTTAGAAAATATGAAAATCATTAAGAATATCTTGTTTTTGATAAATGTACTTGTTTCTGAGAAACTATTTAGATGTTTACTTTGTGAGTTCTAACAGTGATACACTCTGAGAACATCTGGATGTAATACAGTGATTTAAGTAAATTGTTTTTAAATTGAAAGCAATCTTGCTTTGCATAAAATTTTTAAAAGACAAAGATAACGCAAATAAAAAAATAATTTTTATTAATAATTCAGAAACTAAGATGTTGCAAAATTACATATTTGAGCTCTTCAAATAAATGTAGGGTATGTTTGTTCAAGTCAAGGCGAGGTACTGGTTCAGTGGTTTTGAAAATTTAACTGCCTGGCTACCCGAATGCCTCCTCGATCATTTTTCGGACCAACAATATTTCCCACATTATGGGAAAAGTTATAAAATGTTTACCTTGAAATGGAAGGTTTTAGAATTGACAAACCTTTATACCATTAGGATAATACTGGTGTGTGTAAGTGAACGACCAGATCTCTCACTCACACATTTTTATACAGTATCTATCAGGGTTCCACGAAGAAATTTGTACTTCCCTCAGAGATAATACATAATTAACACACAAGTAGCTCCTTTTTCTCTAATTTCCAAAAATTTCCTTTCCGACCTCTATGTGCCTTAATCTACGAAAAAACTTAAATTCACATAAAATTTCGATAAGTGAAATCGAAAAACAATTGTTGGAATCTCTTAGATCAATATAAATTTATTGGATTGCATTTTTAAGTGGTGATTAATATTAAGAAAACCTGAACAAATTCAAAAAATAAATTAATTAAATACAAAATATTCAGAATAATACTTTAAATAACATTATTAACACTCTTTGTATTGGAAGTTTAACTTGCATTTATTTTATAATGGATTAAATAATATTTAATATTCATATCAGGAACTCTTTGAAGTAAATTCAAAACCTAAATCACATAGTGTAGTTATAAACAATATAATAAAAGTAACATATCTTTATCGTTTGTTTTAATTTAATTCTTATTTAAAGGTATTTTCTAAATAAATGAAATAAAATTTAGTTTATAAGTATCCCTTTTTGGAAATATATTTGGAAATTTGTACTTCAATGAAAAAATATATAAGATTTTCATTGTTTTTCTTCTATCATTATTCATATTAATAAGAACTTGCGAAAGTCAATAAGTGAAATCGTAACCACATTGCTGAAGGATTGCAGGAACTATAAGATTTGCTTAGAAACACTTGTGTAAAGTAATGAAAAACGGTTATATGGAAAACTTAAAATGATATCTCTTTAAATTTAAATTTAAAGAGATGGATTTAATTATTTTTAGGAAAGTTGTAATTTAACTGATTTATTAACCCTAATTCGAAATTACTAGAACTGTTCTTAATTCTAATCTGTATAACTCTGTTATACATAAGATTTACAATTTGTATATCCTTGTTACAACATTTTAAATTCTAATTAAATCAAAAAACTTGTAACGAGAATTGATTTGAGAAGAGTATTATCTTTTTAAACTTCCACCCCTTTTTTTGAAAAATATTACTTCTCTTCAGACGAAAATAATTCACATTGCTTTTCAATTGTTAATTTATAGAAATAAAGTACAAGTACTATTTGTATTTCTTCTAAATTCCATTTTTAAGTGTAGAATACAATTTTCTTCCTTTAGTAAATGAATTGCTTCCTTTTTTAAAATTCCATTCTATTAAAATAAAATAATCCTTTGAAAAATTATTGATTTTTCTATCTGAAATAATGTTATGAATACAGTTTTTAAAATTCGATCTTTAAATATTAGCAACTTACATCGAAAAAATATTTTCTGCATTTAAATAAAAAAATTGCGAAAACTAATCGTCATTGACATAATGTTTGCCCCTTTTGGAATTTTTAAAGCTACATCAGTTAACATCAAATGTGACAAAATTGATTTTAAAATAATGCCAAAAATTAGTTTTATGATATTTAAAAATATGACTGTCTTTAAAGTTCCTTAATTTTAAATGGAACTGAAGAATTTAAATTGTATTGTTGATTTTTCAAACGCATTATTTGAATTAGCAGTGTTTTAAGTTTGAGTGTAATTTTTAGTTTTCTTCCGAATAGCATTTATTTCGAAAGGATTATCTGAAATAACAATGCATTAAGTTTTGTAAAGAAAACATTATTTGAAAAAAAGGATCAATTTGATTTGAATGATGCTAAACTTTGATTTAAACCGATATAAACATTTTCATTAAGAATAACAGAATTATTATGTACACGATCTTAGGAAAAAAAATTAAATTCAAAAATAAAGATCGTTGAGTTACTATAGATTTTAATGAGATTCTATTTTAATGAGTTTGGTCACTTTTAAAGATTGATGATACATAGTTCCTAAAATATTAAAATCATTAGTGTGTACTAAGTATTTTCTTTCTGAAAGTAAGCCTCAATTTCCAAATAAAGCACAATTTAGATCATATCATTAAATAATTTGATAGCTGCGTTATATATAAAATGCCTTCTTAGAAAATCATGCTCCCTCAGCAAATTAACAAGTTTCCTGCTTTATTATGGCGTTCATATAAAAGATGTCATTAACTAGACTCTGGTAATTAATGGAATAACTTAAAAGTTTGCCAGAGAAGTTTCTCAAGACATTTTAAATGCGCATTTATTAAGACCTTTATAAATTTTGTGAGTTGATAGTCTTTTCTTTAATCATGTTACAAAATGGAGTTCTCATTAAAATGCTAAAAGGCAATTTTTTTTTTTTAATTTGCGACAAATTTTATAAAACGAAACAAACTTACTTTGACATGAAAATTATTTATAATTTTCATTTTTCTTATTTTATAGTGTTTTATATAGTCTTTCTTCCATAATAAAGTTTAACTTAAGTTTTATAGAAATTTCATGCAATAATTTTCACTCTCCTGTACCACTGCGTTCCCAATTAGTACTTAAAACGCTTTTGAAATAATTGTGGAAAAATTGAATATAAATGGAAAGTGCGAGTAATTACGCGATGTATATATATAATACATGGAGTGTGCAAATGTAAAGGTACGAAACGACACTGTGGGTATAAATGGAGACTTTATTCAAAGTATACACCATAGGTCTGAGTACAACGATTTCATTGATTAACGAGGCGAAGGATTCCTTGTTCCCAGAATTCCTGTGGCCGTGACGAGACCCCTCCCTTCCCAGCGTCCTTGAGTTCTTCGTCCGAATTGAAGTGCTTCACTTTCAGATGTTTATCAGGGGACCAAACAAATTGAAATCTCAGGGCGACATGTCTGGGATGTAGGGGGGAAGGTCAAGCTGCTCCCACTAGAACTTGGCCAGTTCTGCATGTCTGACCCTGGAGACGTGTGGAAGCACGTTTTCATAAAGCAGAACCACACCCTCCGTGAGCAGCCCCGGTGCTTTGTTCTTGATGAACCTGAATAGACTTCGGAAAGTCTCACATTACATATCAGACCTCATGGTTTTCTTGTGCTCGAGGAATTCAACAAGTAGAGGACATTGGACGTCGAAGTAGACGGTGAGCAACATCTTGCCTGCTGATGCCATGGCTTTGGACTTTTTAGGGGGAGCTACCACGCATGCTGTCCCACTTTATCTCTAGCTCGTAATGATGGCGCCAGGTCTCATTACCTGTGACGATCCACTCCAGCAAATCGGGATCTTCATGAGACCGATTTAGATGTTGAAGTGCTATACCCATATGTAGTTCTTTTTGCTCGTCGGTGAGCTGCTTCGGAACCCACTGCGCACACACTTTCCGATAATGCAACCTATGGTGAACAATTGTCCATACTATTCCAACTCTGACATTTTCCTTCACCGCTAACATTAGCAATGTGACAAGACGATCAATTCTCACTCACAGACTTGTTGGAACACAGTCTTCCCCTTACGCGGTCACCATATCAAAAGCGTCCGGTTTAACACTTTCCGCTGTCGAAAAATCGGATAACGCCTCGCAACTCCTGAATAGCTGAATTTTGAAATGCGAACTCCATAATGTTCTCACACTCACTGTCACGTCAATTAAGAGCCACTGCTCTCTTCTGCGCATGCAACAGAAATCTATTAAGTAACTGAAAAATTCTGAGAGGAAGCCGAGTGAAAGAAATGCAAATATATAGAATAATAGAAATAATGTAGTTATTACTGTTCCTTCTTTGAAGTGGATTAATATGTGTTTATAAATATTATTACTGATCAAACTATAACACATCAGTGAATTAATTATATTATAATAAAATATGATGATGAACTCAAAGTCAGCGAAATTCAGAAAATCGACCACAGAAATGAATAGATAGTAAACCTAGTGCCAATATTAATCAAATTCAGTAAAAAAGTCATTGTAAACAAAAAAATTTGTAAAAAAAAATATAAAAGAAATATATTAATTTTAAAAAAAATCTAAAAAAACGAATTGAAATAAAAGGTAATAAGCAAGCAAAACAGATCGTAAAAATTAAAAAAGGCACGCCATATAATTATTGTAAAAACTTTTTTAAAAGCAACTACTATCAACTGAAATGAAAAATTATATAATCATATAAATCCCTCGAAATTAGATTTAAAGGGAAAAAAATTAGTACAAAGATTAATAACCAAAAATAAAATAAAGTATTTAAAAAAAAAAAAGCAAAATCAAACATAGATAAGAAAACAAAGTTAACAATAGATAAGTAATTTATTTTATTTATTTTTTAACTTTCTTTTACTGCATCCAAATACTTTATTTTAGTAATCTATTCTAATTAATCTTTCAACCAACGCCTCATGTTGTAACTGTGGCTGTCGCCTCTAAATTACGAGAAATGGACAGAAGGGATCCTTTCCGAGCCTTAGACGTATAAAAGCTAATGCAAACTTTTCCGTGGATTTCCCCCCTTTCTCTTTCGCTCTGCTCCAAAACTGTTTTGCATTCTTATGTGACGTCAGCTCTCAATGTTTGGCGTTGTAAAATACAGTCCACTGAAATAAAGTTTGTTTTTTACAAAAGGATTGGTCTTTTCTTACTTGATTACGATATATATATATATATATATATATAAAAATTAAATTTAAGAAATGTGAATCTTTTTTCTTTTACAAAATTAAAAAAAAATGTAATATGAAAAACATATTTAAATATAGTTCAGTCCTCATCAAAATTAGCTTGCAGTAATTAGATATGTTAAGAAACCTGCTTTAATTTTCAGGTACTGAAAAATTTGAAATGAGAATGTTGACTGAAAGTTAAATATGGATGTTAATGAGTCTCGTTTATTGATATTATTTATTTTGAAAAATAAAGACTAAAAGTTTTATAAAGATCGAATGGGAAAATTAGTTCCTTCACATTTTTTTTTCTTTTAGAAAAAGGGCATTATTCAGAACTTTGATTATGACCATAATTTTAAGAACTATTTGTATATCAAAGAGAAAAGTTCATCATTAATTATAACTAACTTTTTCAATTCAAGACTTTTTCATGATTTGTGAAGTAATAAATTCCAAAGAAGTATTTTTAAGTAATATGTAAGTCTTAATATGCCATATCTTCTTTTATCATGAAAATATATGAAAATTATCTTTTTAATTCAGGAAAAATTCATTCCTAAAGCATTGTAATGCATAAAAAAATTCAAATCATTCACGAGGCTAGGTAGGGAACAAAAATGTTTAAAAATATCGCATATTATAGATATACAGATTAAGAATAAAAGCGAATAATAAGCAATTTAACTCAAAAGTATAACTTTCAAGAACCGCACGAATGAAACTGATCATAAATTTTCTTTTCTATTACATATTTTTAAACAGGCTTTGATTTCAGTTACTATTGAAATGATCTGTTGGATCGAAAAGCCATTTAACTGAAGTGAAAAGATTTGCTTCTATATCTCCCTCAGGATAATTTCTGCTGTCTTTCTTTTCCATTAAAAATATCTATTTATTCTTTACTTCTCTATAAAAAGCTAGAGTTCCACAAATGGACACGCAAGCCTCATGGCCAGCAAAGATAAGCAGTTTTATTTCACCAGGAATCAAGTTATTTTACCTTTTACCGATTTAAATCCTTTTTTAATAATATAAACCTAACATTTGTATACTTAGAACAGCAATAATATTGCATTGTGGTTGTATATTTACGGAAGATAAAGTTATCCAATGCTGAAGTTGCATTTGGACATGAATAACGGTTTTAAAATTTATGTAGAACTATATAGATTCTACAACATCTGGACTTTAACAATTGTCTAATACCTTATGAGGCAAAAATTACTACGATATTTTGAATCCTCAAAAGGGGTATAACCTCTAAGATGTAGAATATCTTATAATAGCAAAAATAAAATTTGTTTTCAATGATGGAAGATATGTAATACCTTTTCTTATCGCTGGCATTATCCAATCACATAGCAATTCAGATACTACTCTGGCTTTTGAATAATGAAATATTGCTTAATGTTAGCGAAGTACATTATCAATGTAAGTATATGAATTGATACGTCTCGAATACCAATATATTTATGTGGAATAAACTTTATAAGTATGAGGAGACCATTGGTAATGAATCTTGCAATTTGAAATTAGGATCAAAAGACAAAGACGATACATAACAAAGTACATCACTATCTTAGGGTCTATTTCAAGGATGTCAAAAGGTTAATTTCTTACAAACAAATGTAATACAGCCCGCACTTTATATAGTTAGGTGGTAGTTTATATTTTTTAATTCATCTTTTGGGGATAGGAGTACATTTCTTTCTTATTTACGCCATGCACTTGCTTTGATCAATGTGACATTTTATGTTATACTACTTTGGTACTCTAACAACATTATTACATATCAAACATCGTGGTTAGCAAATCCATTTCCTTTCAGCTAGTCTTTCGGAACTCTTTATGCTCTGATTCAAATGACTTAATGTGATATTTTGTAAATCATAGTTATTAAATTAATTGAAGTGTAGAGAATACGAAGAGAGAGAGAGGTAGAGGATGGTTGCAAAAAATTAATAGCCGAAAGGTTGGAGAAACCATTAACCATCCTTAATCAATTGTTTAATTCTACAGCAAGGTTTGAAATAATTAATAAGTTCTAGACTCCAATTAAAGATGCGTAACAGCAAGGCAAAATAGTTTATTTTATTCTGAAGAACATATAAGGTCGCTCTCTCACTCGAGTCCCATCTAATCCGACAATTGTAGATTATGATAATCTAATAAAGTCTTAGCTTACCAAACCACGCATTCCGATTCAAGCTCTTATCGATTATAGTAGATTCGTATCTTATTACTCAGACTAAGAAGCTTTTCAATCAAATATATAAATTACGATGTTTCTGTCCAATTTACTAATAACTACCACCCTACCGTTAACCTCAATCTTCTTCTCCTTTCTTTCAATTATAGTTCACTTATATATCATTATCTCTATATTTAGATTCACTGTACTTCTTATCCCTTTTTAATTTACTTTATCACGTTTCATTTTTATTGGGAAGAAATTGTAATTTTATGAACTTCACACAAATTACTAAGATGTCCCCGAGTTTAGTTAAGAGAAATTCGCGAATACCCAACGTCACAGAGAAAGTGATTGAAAATTATCAAAGAAGAACCTAAACTTGTGCTGACCTTAAGAAAATAGACATAGGATTAGTGGATAGTGTGAATTAAGGATCCGAAAAGCCATAGTGGTTCGGATCTTGCTTTGATACTCTGCTGTTGTCTTGGACTCGAGTAGTGAACAACAGTTAAGTGTCTTTTAGTAATATTACTCATTTGGCTAGACGTGTGTTAGAGTCATAAATCCACAGATGTAATAATTATTTTAGAGAATTGTATTTTGGTTACTATAAGATTCAAATAAACATATCTGAATTTTACTGTTTCTGAATGTATTTTTACTATTAACTTTTTAATTACTGGTTAAGGATGGGAAGATTAAGAAAATGCTCTTAGAATTGTTACTGTATAATAGTTTTATCTTTTATGTTACATCAAAAGTACTTCACAAAAATTCTCACTTTTCAAGAAAATAATGATGTTTGTCAACCAGTTTTTCTTTTTTTTTTCCATTACTTTTGGTTTCCATAAAGACTCGAAAAATAATTGCTGATTTCAAAGGCCTGAAATAGATGAGTAATCTTTAACTTTAGGTAACAAAAATATTTAATGACAATCGTCATTTTTTTCTTGAACATTATTTAACCAGATAACGAATAACTACACAAATTAATAAGCATATTTAGCATAAACTTATTTTTCTTTCTTACTGAAAGTGCTATGTTTAATGTTAAGCAAGTCAGTGAAAGAGTAATGATGTATTAAGTATTCATAATATTCTCTAAGATACACTACTTTTGATGGGGGAAAGTGTGCGTTGATTCAACACAACAAGTCATAATATTTCAATGTCATAGATCATAATTCAACGTCAATAAATATGTTCGTAAATAGAAACTTAAAAAAAACTACGTCATGTTAATATAATAATAATTTTGTTATATGCAATATGTTAGCTGGTTTTATTAACGTCACACTGGAAGCAATATTAATTACAGACCTCGTAATTTTGAGCCTCGGTCAAGGAATGAGGACGACACCTGAGCTGGCACCCCCCAACTTCCACACCACACCAACGGCAGGCTTTGACTATCGAGAGATTTAGCGTGCATTCGTCCTGGCTACTCGGCGGTTTTCAGTGGCATTAAGGCTCGAACCGCGGACTTTCCGAAAATCACCGGCCTCGAGTCCATGACCATAACAACTAGGCACCACGGTCTGTTATATGTTGGCAGCACCGCGAAGATAAACATAATATGAAGGACGGGACTCACAAATTTGGCACGATAGCTCCATACCTTACTGCCAGAGGATTTTAAAGTGCAGTTCTTTCGAGACCGAAATTTTTGCTTTATAATCGGGTATTCTATGAACTCTTGTTCTGAAATTCATGAGTTTATCACATAAATAATGAAAGCAATTTTTATGCTGATGGTAAAATGCACTATTGACGTAACGTAGCATTTTTTTCCATTTACATTCAAAGCAAACACTCAAAATGCGTTTCTTTCTAGGAGGCAAAGCTGAACTTATTTCACAAAAATTTTCAGAAACGCATTTATAGATATTGTGAGAGACTTCTAGCACCTTTTGAGTAAATTTAGATATTTATCTTTAGGATTATTTTTATGAGCTTTTTCCTTTAAATTTCCCTACAGAAAAAGTCAGGAAATTCTTAGATCCGGGAGTCGAAAATTTCTTGAGAAGAGCCGAGTGACTAAAACTTTTTTGAAGCATATCCAAAGTTTCATGGTTTTATTATTCCAATGGAATATTGCCCCCTCTTCTAAGAACTAAGAATTTCGTTCTCACGATCTGCGCAATCCAAAACTTTTTCTGTAGTATTATTTAAAGAATAAAGTTTATGGAAATAAGTTCCAAACAACAAATAATGTGAAAAGTTGCTATTACTTAGTGAATACGAGAAGTCTCTCCCGTATTTTTAAATAAGTTTCTCAAAACATGGGCAAACGAGATCAGCTTCGTTTCCAAGCAAAAGGGCGAATATTTTGAGCGGTTTTTGTAAATGCAAGTTCAAAATGTTTTCTACGTTATGAAAGAAATCCTTTGGACCACTTTTATAAAAATATTTTTTTTTTAGTTTTGTTGATTTTGAATATTAAATTTGTGAATCATA
>BMAW01120536.1:0-14885 GCA_019974015.1 Nephila pilipes | reverse complement strand
ATATATATATATATATATATATATATATATATATATATACTGTGATTCTCGTACAGTATTCGGATTTGTTTTAATTGTTTAATGAACAATTGTACATTTATTTGTAAAATTTAATGGATATCTTCATCTAAATGTTACAGTACATTTATATGTATTATTGCATTATTGCAAAAGAAGGCGTATAATATCCATATAGGATCCATTTGTAATTCTATCTCCCACAACTATATTTTAAGTGATTTATTCATATTTATTTTACGCATAGAATACTGATTCATTCATTATTGTCTTGTTGATTTTATTTAAATTAAGTTCATAGATGATATTGACAGAATAAATAAATAAAGTACATAAAAATTTAATTTAAAATAAATATATTTTCTTGAATGATTTTATGTGCATTACATTGCAATGGTTTCTAACTTCTTCTGACTTTATGATACAAATAAATATTTTAAATAACTCTAGGACATTTATCTACTTAAAATTTTTATAACATGGATCTCTATCTATTATCTATATTTATTCTAGTTATTTATAATATTTAAATAATTAACTAATATACTTTATTATATATTAATATTCAATAGATGCAAAAGCATGTCAATTTTATTAATTGACATGCTTTTACATTCATATTGTCAGGATGTTTTTTTCATGTACTATAAAATATCTTACCGGTGTAAATATATATATCAAGATTCTTAAGATGATTTTTGAAAGAACCAAATTATTCGTTCTAATATGGTTTAAACTAATAAAAAAAACTTTCATTTGAAATATTTATGAATTCCACTAAATTAAAATTTAACACATCGATCAATAACTCCCGAGACTAACCCAGAGATGGCGCTCGTAGTAAACAAGTAACCAGGTCTTTCTAGAGTACTAACCTTTGCTTGAAACGTGTCAAAATTTTAAGTCGATCGGACCAGGAAAAAGGTTTTTTGAAGTGAAGTGAAAAAGGTTTTTTCCAAGTGGGTGCCGCGAACAAAAAAAAAACAAAACAAAACAAAAAAAAGATTTGGAAAAGCGTTGGAACGATTGTATCACCCTAAAAGGTGATTAACAAAAGGTGTTATGTTGATGAATAAAAAAAAAATGTTTTCAATGTTAGACTCGGGAGTTATTGATCGATGTGTTATATCAGTGATCAAATCATGCTTAAAATGTGTTACAAAATTCACCATTTAATAGTTCAACATATTTTGCATGCAAGAACATTTTTGATAAATATATAATTACTCGATTAAAACAACATATACTTGAATTTTTTTACTCTCTTCTGGAGATGAAAAATGCTAGCCTAAATCATTCTTTGACCTTTTATAATTTTTAAAATCTTCAAAACAGCCACATACTTTCTCATTTCCCACGTTCAGTCTAAAAGTCCCGGTATCGTTTCAAACTTTGTCATTGAGTTATAAGAATGTCCGATGTCAGCGAATAAAGATGATCTTTTAATAAAATACGCAACCATGAGTCTAAAATCTTTTGTATTCAATTTTAGACCGAGATGTGACATTCTTTGTCAAACACGTCCTGAAAATATATGTCTGACTCCTCTCTTAGCTAAGAAATGTCTGCTTTTTAAATTGTCTCCTTTCTGATATAAGCTCCTGTCTGAAAAGGAAATATATTACGATAATGTATAAAGCTGTTGGCCGAAATTTTAATTTTTTTGTTTCACTTGCCTTCAATAATGTACGCTTTTAGGGCCGATGAAAATTTTTTTACTAACTTTTTGTATACCTGTTAAAGAAAAGTTTATTTTTAATAAACCTTCATTTGAATTTTCTTTTTTACTTTGCGTAACAAAACGTTAGTAAATACGTTTTACTTTCATAAAATTTCTTGTAAATTTAATGTTAAATTTATAGCGCAGTAACTCCTTTCTCAAACTTCTAGAGGGAACATGTAGTAATCGGGAGATACAGTTCCTACTATCATCGCGAGTGGCGCCACAAGTATTCCAAGCATTACCAATCATCCCCATGAGTTTTAGAACACTTCCAACTTGCAAGAAGCGGCTAATTCGATTGTTACGACGGTTTTCATGTTAGTTTTAGAAGATTTTATATTTTATTCAAATGCCTGGCTAATTAAAATATTTTTCTGTAAAGAGAGTTTTCTGCATTTCCACAGCAATTCTAAAAATAAATATGGCAAATTTGGTTATCAATAACTTTTAACACTGCAAAAAAAATATTGCTCTTTGCATTTGTATGTTTTAGGTTATTGATGCATTTGAAGGGAAATATTGTACATTTCATGTTAAACTTTTTGAATAAAAATTGCTCGAAAATTTAAATTTCATTTTAAAGTTTTGAATAATACGTAAGGGAAAATTTAAATTTAATGATAAGCATTCAATGAAAATTTCATGTTAAACTTTTCGATAAATATATCCTTTTAGATAAAAATGTGTGGAAACTCTTAAGAATAGTCATGGAATCCTATAAATTAGAGTTCGATAGTTGATATTTTTGGCATCAATACTGAATCCTACTGAAGGAATTGTTTCCTCTGAAGGAGAAAAAAATTCCGCCAAAGGGTTAAGCGATACATGTTTAATCCACAAACTGGTGCTTTTGAAAAAATGTGCAATATATAATTACGTATATTGTAAGCTTCCACATTAAGAAATTATCCTAATAGAAAATAAATTGTTAGATGTGATGTTGTATTGAATGAAAGGAAAGTTTCCGAATATGCGTTTTAAGCGAGAAACACTAACATATATTAAAAAAGCCATAAGTAAGTTGTAGGTTGCTCTCAACCCCTGTGCAAATAGTTACGAGTATTTGGTTACATTGATATATTGAGCTGAATCATAGGATTTCCTTGCCAAGTTCTCGCCAAATTTTAAATTTGATCGCTGTTAATCTGGGAGTTAGAGGCGCAATGAATTAATTATCTCTCTAATTTCTATATCTTAATGTATATTTAATCAAAGATTTGGCCTTAACATCCTGTTGTAAAATATTTAGCATTTTCTAAAAAATGGTAGGCAAGTTACGGAGAGAAACCAATAACAGAAAGTAAATTTTTTAGTGAAATTGAGCTGCCATTAAAAAGATTACCGATTGGGGAGAAATATTACCCCATTAAAATATAAAAACTGGAGAGCTGTTAAAGATGGCTACGGCAGTAGAGAGAGAAATTCATGTTTTTCGAAGATATTTATTTCGGTGAAAAGGAGCAATTGAGCTATGTATTTTTTATCACTTACTTGACATGGCCGCGTCAGACATTACTATTTTCATCTTTCCAAAATTTATTGCCTTGAACATTATATTCGTGATCTTTTTCGCTTTTCGTGATTTGTCTACGTTTTCTTCATTCAGGAAGTTCTTTTTACTCAGATATCTGTAGTATGCTATACACTAATGACAGTAGTTCTAACTGCATTCTTATATATGTATTCATATAACAATTTCCTTTTCGTTATTATGTTGCTCAGCTACTTTATATGTAGTTTTTTTTTAAAAAAATTTTTGTTTTTTGTGATCGAAATACAAAACACGATTTCATCGGAAAAAATTTCCAAGTTTCATAAGCAGACAGGTTCATCTTCTTATGGAGTACTTTAGTAAGAAAATGTTACGGCTATCATTATTATAAACTTGAGCAACATTTAGTAAACTTTCTACCGACATTACGATCATTTATCAATGTCAAAGAAAGTATGTGTATATGTGTTTCTCGGTAAAAATACTTCATAAATATTACAATCCTCACTAGTGATCAATTTTGAAAAGTGACAGTTTCTTGAGGGTCTTTTAAATTTTAAGCTTTTAGCAAATGTATAACATTATTTTAGAGATATGTGTGTGGTTTTTATAAAATTAAAAATATAAATTTTAAAACGCACGAAAATTGTTTAAACGGATTTCTTTCCCTATCTGACCATTTAGCAATTTTTAAAGTCTTTAAAATTAAAAAAAATATTTGTAATAAAATAAACGCCAGCAACAAATACTTTTTAACGAAATTCTTAATTCTATAAGATTAGTGCTTATTTGATTGATTAATTCCATGTGTATTTAAATTATGTTCATCACTTTCACATCCGGGTATAATTTAAATTTTTATATTATTAAAATCAAAATCAATTTTTCAGAAACATAATTTGAGCACTTAAATAAAGGAAAAGAAATTTTACTTAACTTGATATTTGTTCATTGATGGCCATTTAAAATGCTCTTTCTAGAATGAAATTAGAGTTCTCAGTTGTCTTCAGAATATCAACAATGTTTAGTAGTCTATTTAAGACAATTATTTTAGATTCAATTTCATGAAGTACTCGCTTTCCTAGCAGGTGGATATAATTTCCAGTAGCGAATTCTAGCAGGATCCTTTTTTGGAGGAGAACATAGTTTTCGAAAGATGGCTTTTGTATTGCTGGGAAGTATTTTGCATTGTTAGGACTTAGGAAGAGACGCAATTATTCTAAAGCGCTGCCTGGATGGTTGTCGGCAATGACCTCAAAATTATTTCCGGATATATTCGCAAGGGGAAGAGGATTTTCTTCATCGCCTACTTCCCTTCTTATGAAGGTTATGGTTTCTAATTTCCATCATTGCATTGGCTGGGCAAAGAGCTGGAACGTCGACACAGTAAAGGTGATCCAAAGTGGCGTGTCAGGGATCGTCCTCGAAAAGGCTCCGTAAAGTAGTTCTAGTTAGAAACGACTATAAAGTAGTTCTGGTTATATTCAGTTAAAAACGACTGGGTGTCCCTCAAATTTGTTCTTGGTTTGGTAATGTTTCGTTTGTATGTTTACAGACCGCAGTAGCCCAGTGGTAATAGTTTCGGACTCATGGTCGGCGGTTTTTATTCAGGCGCGGTTTCAATCCTTGACCACTAAAGACCCGCTGTGTAACCGGGGCTGATGCACGTTAAATCTGTAGGGCCCAAAGTTCTCTAGTTGGAGGGGTGTGGATGTTAGGAGAGGGGGGTGCCAGCTCAGGTGTCGTCTAATTATCTTAACCGATGTTCCAAATTACGAGGTCCATCACCAATAGCCCTCGTGTTACTTCTAGTGCGACGTTAATAAAAATTAAACTAAATTAAAATTCATCTGTAAGTTAGATAAGCGTAAGTTTTGTTTCACATTGGAGTACCTCTTGGGAAATTTTCCAAATTTTAGTGACTACATTCGTTTCTTTAGTTACAGATGATATCGGGATGACATAAGAAAAGCGATCGTATTTCTTTCGAGTAACTTATTTCTCTTTCATTTGTTCTAGGTACCGACACCATTTTAAAAATTCTTTAGTCGTTGTGAGTTCTTTAACAAGGAGTGCTGGATAAAAATCATAGTCTATAACCTTTATGAAGTGGGATACCTTTTCGTCTTCAGGCATTTGAGGATTTATATCGAAGTCTCACCAGGCATTAGTGCCTGCCATTTAAGTTCTTCGACACTCTTCTTTGATAGTCTACTACCCCCCATATTTCTGGTTACGTTGATCCTAAGATATCAGAAATGTTTCATTCAAAGCCTTTCTGGCTTGCTACATCGTGGAAAAAGTACGTGTTTGTCAGGCAAAAGCTCTCATCCTAACACTTGTAGGTGGAAAATAGAACTCGAGTCAAGAAGGTTATTTTTCAATCATTCACACATTCGTAACACAGTGCGTGGCTGAAGGATGAGCATTCGGCTTACTCTCGCTTCCACCAAACTGTAAGGTAGATGGTGAAGCAGCATGATTGGAAAACGTCACAGATATCTAAATATCGTGGTTTATTAACAAGTCATGAGAAGTTATACTTGGTTAAGAACTCCCACAGATTGAGAATATATGGTTATACATAGTACATTAAGATATCACTACTCTTACATCTAGAAACGTATAGAATGTTCTGTTAGATGTTAGGAAGTTACTGAAAAATAGGAAACAAAACCATTTTATAAACTTTCAAAATTATTAGCCTTGGGATTTGAACTCTATATACAGTGGTGGCCGAAATCGTAGACACGTTTGGAACTTGCCATGTTTTTGAACTTTGTATGAGGATAAAAAACGTTACTTTTCTCAAAAATGAAATGTCGTATATATCATTTTAAAGATAAATTAATACTTAATCCGATACAAAATTAAAATATTTGTAATACAAAAAGAGTTAATCAGCAGTAATTATCGGTATACATTAGATACTGATGATTGCAGTGAGTGATGATTACTTTTTAGAGTAGTCTTTATTTTTTATTACAGCTTCACATCCATGTTTCATTGAACTGATGATAGTTTTAACCTCTTATTTTGTTCTTGCATGAAGTCAGAAAACAATTATAGCCTCAATTAGCTCCCTTTTATTTTATGGGTGCCTCATTCAGACAAGAGTTTTAAATGGGTGCCACACATTTTTCGATAGGATTGAGGTCAGGACAGTTTCCTGGCCAGGTCAACAAATCAATGCTCTTTGTACGAAACCGCTCATTCGATAATTTTGCAGTATGGCAGGGAGCAGAATCTTGCTGAAAAATAAATAAAATATTGTTGGGAAAGAGATCCCTGACGGAAGGTAGAAATTTGGTTCCAGAATAGAGTCACTGCAGATCAGAATGTATCTGTTCTCGAAAACAGCGTCTTACATATTTTCAACCAACATATTTTCAACCGACTTAGTTTCAACGCTCCATAAAACTTGTGAGGGGGGTGCCAGCTCAGGTGTCGTCCTCGTCACTTGACCGTGGTTCAAAATTACGAGGTCCGTCGCCAATAGTCCTCTTGTTGCTTCTAGTGCGACGTTAATAAAAACTAAAACTAAAACGATAAAACTTGTGACCACTGACCATCATCCAATTAATGTGTTCTTTTGCCCACTGTAATCGTCTTTTGAGGCTATAAATTTAAATGTAACTTTTTACATGGAATTGTACCTCTTAGTTCAGCATCTGTTAATCTCCTGATTGGGTTTGAACTGACATCATTCAGATCACATCTGATGGCCACTGACTATTTTCTTCGATCTCGAAGACATTAAGGCTTTTTATTGTTCAGTCATCAACAGATGTAGTGCACTTTTCTGCCTTTTAGTGTTTGTATTTTATTGAATTTGTCTCTTGATATTGTAAACAAAACTTTCGGTCTCCAGAGATAGTCACTGAACCACCCACCCGTTTTACAATATTAGCACAGGAAAGAACACTTTCTCAAAACGCAGTAACCTTACATTTCTTTCTAGGTGTCCAATCTATCCTGTTATTAGATGTCATTTCTTGAATTATTAATAATAGCCCTCTTGTTGTTTTTAGTGCGACTTTAATAAAACGAAACCAAAGCTTCTTCACTAAATATTAATTTTTTTTTACAACATTCCAACTTGTAATTTGATTACATTAGAAACAGTCTTCTTTCTACAGAACTAAGCACAACAATGGCTTGTTCCAACAATAAATATGATGGCAGCTCCTACTGGCAGTTTCTAACATTTGATTGGTTCCCAGAACTAGAAAAGTGATTGGCTAGGAATGTTTGACTTTACAAACCACTTTATAACTGTTATTATTTTTTAGATTAAAGTACGTATAACTGTTTTGTATTGAAAATACTTTAATTGTGTTTTTTGAATTAAATTCAGTATTTAATTTTCTTTAAAATTATATATACTTCTTTGCCTTTTGTGAAACGTAACAGTTTCTATAAGCATACAAATTTAAAAAAAAACATTAAAATTTCCAAAAGTATCCTCAATTTTGGCCACCATTGTATATTTATCTTTCACTAAGAGAGCATTTTATCTCAGCGCAATCAGTGCGTGCAAACTTCGTGGTAATACTTACATCAATAAAATATATTGACATTATCTATTTATAAAATTACAAAGGCTTTAAAAGAAAATAATACGTTTATTCCTTGATAAAATGAGTAATATAGAATATTTAATAGCATAGCAAAATATAAAATGCAAAGCTATATTTGACGTATAAAAATACACTGATTTGGATGTAAAACTTAATTTACTTAATACTTACTTAATACTATGATTTTACTTAAATATTTCTCTTTATAAATTTTACATGATTATAAAAGCTCGTGAAGTGTACACTTTGAGCTGCATCTACTGAGGTCAATTAAATTAATTAAAATTAAGATTAAATTTCTGACGTGAAAGAACTGCTATGAGGCAAAATTTTTAAGTCGCCTACTTTTTTTTTATATTATATTTGAAATTTGCATTCATGAATTCCTTTCTTGATTCATAAGTTTAAGCTTAAGTTTAAACATTTAGTTGTAACATATTTATAGTTGACTTCCTATAGATATTTTCCAAAATTCTCAATGTTGTTATATTGACTCCAGTAATAAATTTAAGATGGCTAAATACTTTTGAAATTCTAATTTCAAATCGATTGTTTAGTTGAAAATAATGAAAGATGTGTTGCCTGAAATAGTGTTATATACCAATAGATGACATTACAATTCCTGGTATTAAATACTTACGAACAATTTACTTATATGCCATTTTATTCGAAAGGTTCGCAGAACATGATTTTTATTTTGTTTGAAACTGTATTTGACATCAAACATCCTATTTCTTTGTTTACAGTTGTTGAAATGTAGAACTTTGAGAGAATGATTACAATAAATTTTTAGAGTAACGCATAACTCTTTAATACAGAATCACTGCGATTAATTACCACTTGTGGTAATTAGATTTTGGGATAATTAAAAAGAAATCACTCAGTTACAAAGTTTTCTACCTAGAATTCTATTAACAAAGATTGATTTAAACCGAAGTCCTAAAGAGAAAAAGAGACGAGAGCATTACAGATTGATCTGAGTCAGTTTGAATATTTTATATTCATTGAAACGATGTACGTTAAACGCAGTCTGCAGTTTCTTTGAGGCCGAAATCAACACAAGTAGCAAGAAGTTATTGAGGATTGCATCAACATTTGGAATGATAATATCGTTCAATAGAATTAGATTTTAAAAAGAAAAGAAAATTATTAACCGAGTTACAAAATTTAAAAAAAATACATTTGGAGATTTCTTCATTTGTCCTAATTGAATACGAATAGTTAATTTTCTATGATTATTTATCTATGGAAATGAAAATAAAATCATTTAATCTGAATTTAATGTATTAGTTAATCATGCTTAAAGTTGAAAAAATAAATTCTTTTATTTTAAATAAAGCTTAATTTAACTCTTATATACACAATGCTAAATTTTGCAAGTCGAAGTTTTCAATTTTTTTTTTTATTTCATGTAATAAACCAAGTGGGGATATAATTTTAAACTCTGATTCTAAAGTTTAGTATAAAATGTATGACCTTTAATAGGTTTCGCAGGATCAATGTATTTTTATTTCATTTTACGTTTTGATATTATAATTTGAACAATTTTTATTTTAATGCATTAGTAACAAAAGGTTATTACCATTTTTTGAATTATATGAAACACATTAACACTAAAATTAAAATGGGACTGCTATGAATTCTAATATCATTTATATGACGAGCAAATACATTTACTATTATAAACGTTCTAAAAAAATAATGTGTTTAAATTACAATTTCAATGTCTGCAAATATAATGGCATGAAATAACAGATTTGGCTATGCTACATCAAAAAACAATGCATAAACTGAAACTTCCTCTGTCCATTGTAAAAAATACACATTTTAAATAAACTTATGCTATGATATACACTTGAAGTATGCATTATACTTATAAAAATTAAAAATCAATATCGAAATGAATATAAACAAAATCTACGGGAAAAAATTCAATCATTAGTTTTATTTTTCCTCATTTCAAATTCATTGCATATAAGATGAGAGCATTTATAAAAATAATTTGAAAACTCTTTCCTTAGCATATAAACTAAATCATATTTGACTCACTGAATAATAATACAAAATTTGGTATTTTATATGATAAAACTCTTAAGTGATTAATGAATATCAGTAAACTTAACATTTATTATTCTGCTATTGTGTCTAATATACAAAAAAAAGTTCATTTTATCTATTCATAATACATTTTTGAGGACTGAATTCTTATGATTTATTTGTCAAGATTAATAAGGACATTTTCTTTTCGACCTTACAATAAATCTTATTCGTCGTATTCAGAATCATTTATCAATGCTCAGTTAAATTTCAAATCATCAATCAAACATTTATTCATTGAAAGCCAGAAAACTCATAATCTTGAAAAATATTCAGCAAAAAATGGCAGATAAATGAAATAACAACATAAATATAATTTTTGTTAAGACAATGGACGCAAAAAAATTAAGAAACCATGAGATATATACATTTTGCATTGATTTATAATTCTTGATAAAAAATGTCTTCAATTTCATCACAATTGTTTTTTAAGAAATATTGTTATATATAAAACGTATAAAATAAATTTTTAACTTACAAAAAAGATATTTTTCATGATTAATGTTTTACCCTTAATAACAATATTTAGAAAAGCGTTAAAAATATTTTACTCCTTAATAATTTGTACTTTCAAACATACAGAATAATTTAATTATCCCTACATAGTTTCCATTAAAAGTGCTCGATTACTAATTAAGTTCGGGTTTCTATATATTCACATAGAAGAACAAATGGAATGAAAGAAACAAGGAGGAAGGAAGTTCAAATTATACTTCCATTACAACAGAACATGAAATCTGTAAACAATACTAAGAAAATTAGTATGAAGTATATATTTAAATATATGTAAATGTCATAAAAATATCAATTCAGAAGCATATTACAAACTTGCGTAAAATTTTAGTTATAGACAAATCTAGAAAGAGAAGAAAATATTTTTCAAAAAATAATTAAGAAAGAGATGAAATATTACAAAGAATACCAGACAAAAATATCGAACTGCTTAAGTTCAAATCTTGTTTTACAAAACAATGTATGAAAAGCAATGAAAACAAAGGAGGAAAAAAAAATCAAGAACAAAATGAAATACATTTGTGAATTTTGAATCTAGCTTATGACAGATGAATTTCTTAACATGTGTTACAGACCCAGCATTCTCAACAGAAAAGTTTCATAAAGAAATATGGACATTTCATAAATTCAAATAAAAAAAATTGCAAAAAGTGTGTGTGTGCGTGCGTGCGTGTGTATGTGTGTTTCAAAACGTTAACCGATTTAAAGAGGAAAATAATGTACCAAAAATTAATTATTCAAACTGAAAAGGATTGAAAAACTTACATGAGAGACACTAATTTCCTACCAACAATAAAACAAGAGTCTTACTCTAAGATAATGTAAGTAGCAATGCCTTATTTTAAACTTGAAGAGTATTACTGCAGAAGAATTTTAAAGTCTTTAAAAAATAATTACAAAATGGAAAAAAAGAGAAAAAAAGATTTCAAAATAAAATGTAAAATGGAAGGAAGAAACCTATATCCAAAAAGAAGAGCTGTGGTGCAAAATTTTAATAAAATTTTGAACCAAACATAAAAAAGGAAAAAATAATTCAAAATTATAACTATTATATTTTAAATTACTTTTTCAATAAAGCTACATTACGTTCAACTTTCTAAATTTTTTTTTAATTTATCCAGAATTATAAAAAGATTCTGAATTTCAGTCAAAATTTTAATATAATACAATACTTCGTTACAAATAATATTTCTAAGAGTATTCAGGCTTAGAGAACTACAAATAAAGATGCGTTATGAGTCCCAAAGGATAAAATATTCTTTTTATAGAATGCATTACACAAAAATGTTTCTTTAACTAATTTTAAAAAGAATTTCTAAATATTCCGTTTTAATTATATCAATATTCGCTTTCGATAAATTTACATTCAGTAGATAAAATGATGAGAACGGTTTAAAATTTTTATTATTATTAATTTAGAAGAAAATAATATCATCAATACATCTAATCATTCTTAATCTATTATTATAAAAATAACTTCAAAAAAGGTAAATAAATGTTGGCTAAATTACTTTTTGCTGGTCTACCTTGTGGTGTATCTTTTATCTGTTCATAAATCTTATTATTAAAAAATGTTTATATATATATATATATATATATATATATATACTGAAAATTTATGAAAGAATAATTTAAAATATTTAAAAAGACAAAAATCCAGAAAGAAATGTAACAATGAAAGAAAAAGAAAAATAAAAGAAAAGAAAATAAGGAACCCAGCAAGTCAAAAAGCAATATCGGGCTGAGGACCGATTAAGCGGGGTTAAACTAGTTTAATGGTACCAACCTTCCCCCCTTTGCGACTTGGTAGGCTGAATTAGGAAATCCAAATTGCAAAAGAGTTCATGATTAAAAGATGCAAACAAATTCAGGGATAAAATCTACAAAAATAAAATCTATAATTCCTGGTAGGCTGAATTGGGAAATCCAAATTACAAAAGAGTTCAATGATTAAAAAATGCAAAAAATTTCAACGATAAAATTTACAAAAATAAAATCTATAATTCTAAAAATTATCAACAAATCAAAATATAAAAATTACTTACAAAATTCAAAGAAATGAAGATTCAAATATGTGAGTAGTAAGACGGAATTTTCTTTAAGCTTCAAGATGTATATCACATACTCAAAATGAAAAAAATATAACACATCATCACCATATAAATTGAAAAAATATTTAAATCATTGTTTGATTGGTAATAAAATGTAAAAGGATGCAAACAATTGGTTGGTAATAAGTTGTATGGTAGAGGAGTATAACGGTCCAGAGTGTGAGTAAAAATGTAAGCTGTGTAAATGTAAATAAATAAATTCTTCACGGCTAGACCACTAACATGCCGACTTTGTGGACCTATTGTTGTGTGGTGGATATGAAATTGGATCACGATTCGCAAAGATGTTTAATATATTTGTGATGTATATAAGTATTTAAGAAATTTATTGGATAATCATGATCCAAACAGCTGTTGAAGAATTTCTTAATGTTATTAAACTTGTCTATTTTATGTGTGGTTAATTTGTTATTACGTAATAAAAAGCCCAATAAAATATTCCTATAAATGGATCTGTGTAGATTACTGTTCCAAAAAGGTATTTTAATTACATGGAATTCAAATCTCTCTCTTTTATCAAAAATATTACTAATAAGTCTATTGTCAACTATTTGCAAATCGAGATCTAAAAATTCTACTGTATTTGAATTAAGATTAGTTTTTCATAATTTGAGATAATTAGGGTAAAATGAAATATTTGGTTTAAAATCTTCAGTTTTACCTAAAATAATTAGATCATCTATGTAACGAAAAAGAAAGTAAGAATCATTGTCAATCTGTTTTAATTCATAAAAATGTAAATAAAAATTGGCCAGACAATTACTAGCTGGACCTCCCTGAGGGAGACCCTGATATATAGACCCTGAAATGAACCCCTTCATATATATATATATATATATATACGAAAGCACTTATTTTTGTTGCAAATGCTTCTTGAAAGTTGACATGTAATCTGGGTAAAATTGACGCAAATTGTTACATTCATTTTCATTAAACGATAACGTATAATCAACGTTCATTCCATAAACAACATAACTCAATGAAGTAAGAACTTCTTGCATGCATCACTTCAAGATCTGTACGAGAAAAAGATGATTTTACTCCCATAACATAAGAATTCAGGTAAAATTTACCACTACAAAATATTCTTTTTTATTTACGGCAGCGATGAACTTAAGGTTCGTTGCTTTAGTAAAAAAGTCTGTAAGCAGGCGAAGAAAATGTTTTGAATGTATCATGAAGGCATTGCCAATATAGGAACACATGAGTTTTGTGCCATGTATCCATTTTCCATTGCATGAAAATAATATTTAAAGATTTACATTTGTTTTCCGATTGTTACTCCGGGTAAAACATATACATTGGTAAGATTTGTGTTTTGCTTGTCTGACTCCAAGGGATTTGAAATAAATAAATAAATATTTTCCTTTACATGAGCATTCTCTTTTACCAAATGACAGATATTTTGGATTCATCATTAATAAAAAGTAAATGTGTGAAAATATAGCCGTAGACCCATTTCAAAAGCATATTTTGTTTTGGGTTTCAAATTCCAGTTCAACAATTTAAAATCATTGAACATAAAATAAGGATATTCTGGAATTTAAGAAATCATGTTCACTCCATGTAAATAAAAACATGTTCGCCAACCAAATCATATGGAGAAGATTTACAAAGGAACAAAGATGAACATTTGCTCCTTCTATATACAGGAGTTTTCATTATGATTCTGATAGTAAAAGAGACGCTATCGTAGTCGAGGAATTTATTCATGGAAATGTTAGACTCATTTATGTTGATAAAAACATTTCCAGAAACCAGTGTTACTTCAATTTTACAAAGTCTATACATTCAAAGCGTAAATTAACAGTGAAAATATTTGAGAAGACGGCATTCCGAAAGAGCATACTTTATTCTGTTTAAATGTATTTGATTTGCCAACTGCAAAAGTTATGTTATAAAAACATAAAAATGTTAATGCTAAAGGCATATCATCATTAATTTTGATAAGAAAAACATGATTTGTTTGAATATTTTGTTTTATTTAAAATACCATTTAACACTTTATCTTAAAACAAAAGTCAAAAGCAGATTTATTTTACTTTTTTATTAAAAGCTATTTAACATGAATGACTAAAATTATGAACTGTTTATAAATTTTAAGGTCTATATTCAGGTGAAAAGTATCCTCGGAAACTCAAGTACTTATGTATTGCACAGTTTCCTTAATTCCTGAAACATTCTTTTGTGTGACTTACGAAATTTTGGAATTTATGGATTCAATTATTTTATTATAAACTTGATAGACTCCAAATAGCTTAAGAATAGGAAAAGAGAAATTGAAAAAAGGCATTTTCAAAAGTCAGAACTCAAGAAACCATAAAGTAAAGAAAATGCATAAAAATAAAGAT
>BMAW01120524.1:0-14647 GCA_019974015.1 Nephila pilipes | reverse complement strand
TATATATATATATATATATATATATATATATATATATATATATAAGTAATCTAATATCATAAACATGCTTGGAGCTTCTTATGCATTAGGTTCTGGACGTGGCAGGTTAGTTTTCCTTTGTTTTCCTTTTACTATGTTACGATCAGATTTCTGGAATGGAACGAAAGACAATCTTCAATAGAGTTCATCATGTCAAACATCATTTCTCTATGGCTTTATAATGCAAATTTTATTCCTGAGCTTGTCCAGTAATTTAAAAATTTGCTTTTATCCGTTAAAATGCTCGTGACAAACAACAGACATGAGTATCTGCATATCATTCAGATGGAAATCAATTTATTCAAGCTATTAAACAGATCAGTGAAAGAATTTATTTAGCAGTTTGTTGATGAATAGAAAATACTTCAGTTACTTATTCTTGTGAACACTCTAATTTTTTTTTCTTGACACTAAATTTAATGGAACAAAATTCTTAGAAATGTATTGAAATTTTATGGAAAATTCATTCCATTAGCATCAAATTATGTTTATGCTTTAACAGTAGATAAATTATGTTATTCTTGTTATTACTAATATTTGAATGATTTTTTAAATGTTACTTGTAAAAGAGAAAAAAAGTATATAGTTAATTTTCCAAGAAATATTTTGAGATTTAACGAAATATTTATAATATATCACCTAGTAAAATGCCAAAAAACGAACGTCTTAACTATTTATCGTTACTAAAAATGCAGATATGTAATTTCAAACAGTTTAGAGTAATTTTAATTCAAATAAATATCTCCCAAAGTAATGCATTATAAATTAGTTTCAAATATTTTTCATAAACATCTTATTATCTTGTAAAATGAAGCAACTCTACAAATATTTTATTATTATTGTACAATGTTTTGGGCACTTCGAAGAGAACTTATATTATCTTTAAAACACCAAGGACATTGCAATATAATAGAAACATATTTGTAGGTGTAATTTATAATGCACATTTAGGAACACTTAGATTCTGCAAAATATATTTTTAAACTGCTATTTTCTATGTATTTCTTGTGAGTTTTCACATATATATTTAATTAGATTTACCAGCTAAATCTAAAATACTTGTTACATTGTTATTAATATTCAAATGGCACTCTATGTTCATGATTTTTGTTAAATACAGCAAATTTATCTCTTGTAAAATGAGGTGTTTTAATTTTTGAATATTCTACTTTTATTTTTCTTTTCTTTTGATACTATTTATTTGTTTTTCTTATTTTATAGCATTTCAGTTTTTTCAATATTATTTTAGAGCAAAAGCAAACTATCTTTATAAATGTTATAAATAGTTTTAAAATTCAAAAATTAAAGTTCTAATTTTATCAATCAGTCACAAGCCATAATACAAAGGAATTGATATTTTATGCCTAAAAGTTAATTTTTAGCGTATAATATAAACTTTTTAGTTTCAATGAATTTCAGTTACAGATTATATCATGCGCAACAGAAACGTTTTGAGAACTAATAATAACCTGATTAAGAATTCAATGTTGAGTAATAACTGTATACAGCAGTGTGTCTTAATTTGGACAACGATTTCAGTTTGAAGAAGTAAGCTGTGAGAAAATATAGAAAGGTCAAGGTACAACTAATCGACACGAAAGCACGTGGCAATGCTGGGTTAGAGATGTTAGTCAGACGCAGTAAATGTCATTGCACTTGTGCGGAATTCCGCAGACACTATTCATTTCACAGGATGACGCAACAGTAGTGGGATAGATGATAATACGAACTCGGAGCTGGTGGATATGAATCTGGCTTATATACAAAATAGCGATTATATACGGATAGCAATACTCGAGTCCCACAACGATATTCGATGAGGCGTACTTTCTTCCATAAATTCTTCGGATACTTACGCATTACATCTGTGACGTTCGTAATCATTAGACGCAACATATGGCATACAGGCGATCGGCTGTAGAGGTTATATGCACTGGCCCATTACATTGCCAGATTTATCATATTTAACTACTTCATCTGGGTGCATATAGAGTCACTGGTGTATGACACCTCCTTTAACAGAGCTGTGGACCAAGTTTCCAAGTAACAATAGCTGCTGAAGAGATCCGAGGCTTGAACGGAATCTTGTATAAAGTTAGGGCTTCTGTGCTCTGTAAGTGAGAGGTCTGCTTCACAACCCATGAATGACAATTTCAACATCTCCTTTGATTTGTACGTAGTTGACCATGTCAGTTTTGCTGACGTTCGTTGAATAATAAACCGCCTATTCACTTACGTAGTGCAGGTTTTTTTGTTGTGTTTGCTGCGTACACACGGCCTCAGGCACGTCATTTTCAAGTAAACATAGTTATGAGATTCCGATACTGAGTTTCCTAGAAGGTTATAACCTTCGGCCTGGGATATCAATATGTTTATATATATATGGGGGTTTGTGTGTGTGCAATATTAAATGTAAGTTCGCATTCTATGCCACACAAGAAGAATAAAATTTGAACTTTATTTCTCATTTAACATTAAACGTTATTTCACACGCAATAAATAGGGCTGAATAAATAAATATTATTATTTACTTTGTATTAAAGTATTAAGATAACAAAATATCGTATCGCACATTTTAAAAATAATTTATTTAATTAGTAACATATATTTGTGAACCATTACTTAAAAGGATCAAAAGTGTAAATACAATTGTATGAAAACTTTATATTTATGTTAATATCAACTTCTGTAGTCGTGACTTTTTCAAATAAATAGTCTGCCATCTTGTAAAGGATACAACTATATAATTATTATTTTAGGTGTTTCTTTCCCTATTTCTTGAAAAGTTTTGTTATCTTTTTCTTCATTGCAAAGCTATACACTATCATCTGAAACGTAAAATTAATGAGAAAATTATTGAAATATGATCTTGAGAAAGCTAGTGCATATGTACTGGATGTTTCAAAAGTTTGTTCTAAAAGTTAAACGCGCTTAAAATATGATCTGAGTACGAGATAAATACAAAACGCGCATTTATATTCAGTGTTGTTGGTGATTTTGTATAATATTAAAAACAGAGTAAAATTGTGCCAACAGAGGGTTCTAGTGCAGAATTAATTCATGTAGTCGTAATAAATCCATGGAAATGAGGGTTGCATATCACTCACTCATTACAAAATTAGGATATAAAAATGTCATTGAATTTTACACATATTTTTTACCACGCAAAAATAATAATTGAGTGTGTTGTTATTGAGTTTACAATATTAACATGATAACTATTTTTGTCAATTGCTAATTTATCATTTGGCGTCATATGATGTGAATCAGGCATGTAAATCACGTGTCTCCAAATGAAATTTCCAGATCTTACCAGCATTGAAAACACACCATACAACATAAGACAGCAACCATTTAAGTTAATATTGTGTTTCGTGCTGCCTTGTTCAAGTGAAATACTGAGACTGCATTCAGTATTGGAATGTGGTAGTGACATATTGATTATTTGTGGCTTTATGTCATGTTAAATAAAAAATGTTACCTCTCTTTTGTTTTCCTCATTCCATCAGAAGTAATAGTAGTGCCCTCTATTATCTATTTTTTGAACTTTATTTTTCATTTGATGCAAAATATCCTACTAGGGTGAATATAGATGTATTAACAGCATATCTTTTCTTCCCATATATCCTTTTATTTGCGTTTTACTTTCACAAAGAACTTTGGACACACCCGGTATATGTAAGTTCTTATTTAGAGAAATTGATCTCTGATGCAAATATTTCAGAATAATCAGTTCCATTTGGAATATTTCATCATCAAATTCATAGAAAAGTAAACATTTGTTGTATGTGCTAGGAATGCCTATGAGCAAGCTAGGTATATGCTAGGAATGTCTTTGGATACAAAGTTCAACTTATTTAAAATCATACACATAAACAAATTACGATACTATTAAAGAATATTTAAAACATCTATCTCACTAAACATCTTGTGTATTTACGTCAAGCAACTCCATAAAAGATTTAAATCAGTTATTGAAAACTTTTCTTGAATGGCGGAAAAATTCATTTCTGTTTCAGACATTTTACGGCAAGTATAGATTGAAAGGATGGGTGGATGCGAATGCAAAAAATGAACCACTTTACATTTTATCATTCTAAAATTAAACCGTCCGAGTCGATTTTACATGTCGTTCGAGTGAAGTATGGAACGAGAAAAAGAACTTAAAGAAAGAAGAAAACTTAGATTAAAAAAGTAGGAATCTTGTTTATCCAGGACTACATTACAGAAACAAGTTTAGAATGAAATCTTACTGCGGATGGAAAAGGATTGTTTCGATTTCATTTTTAGGATTCGAATTGATGTATGCGTATTCCTTCAGCTGTCATAGCTTTCGTCGAGAGAAAAATAAAGAAGGAAATCCAACGGGAAATGAAATCATAACAAGATGTGGAAAGTTTCACATTGGGAAGTACTTGGCACAAATCTTTCTACTTTTTATTTGAAACTTGAACTGGAAGTCTTTTGCAATATATAAAATTTATTCTATTTCCTTTGTCATTTATTTTGACTCATGCACTATTCTCGAAATGTTTATTTTAGGTATTTGTATGAATGAGAGAGCTTGGCTTAAATATTTATTACACTCGGAGGAACTACCAAACGCAACTTATTTTGTATTGGTTTCATTTTAAAATGCGAGCAAATATTAGTCCAAATTTATCATTCGTCTGTTTTCTCTCTAGTTGCACTTCACACGCGAGGAAAACTAGAATTCTATAAATTATTTGTGACGCATAAATGAAATTCTGACCATGAAGAATATCTTAATTTTAAATTCGCTTTGAAATAACGTATGTGTGTTCATAATATTATTTGAAATATATCCTTTGACTTCAATATTGCAAGAATCAGTAAATGTGTTATTTGTAATTGGAATTTGAAGTAATAATTTTGTTTTTGATTTCAAGCTTACTATTTTATATATTTTGTCTTGGGGCTTGTTGAATGAAAATTGAATGCTAAGATATGAAGGAATCTTGTTACGCATATTTTGAATTATTGAACATGAAATATTAGAATTAGTATAGAATTTAAAAAAAAAACCATAATTCCTTCAGTAATAAAATCAAATATGCTCTTAAGTAATATAGTTATTTTAGTGTTGTGTCTAGTGTTTTAGAACATAAGATAAAAATTAATAATCATTTGTTTATCAGTTCTATTGAAACGGTATTTGTAACAAAAAGAAGAAAATATCCATTCTGAAAAGAATTAATTCTATAAAATATATTTTACATTATGTATATAAACAAGGATCCTTTTTGACAATGGTCATGTTTTTTTTTTATCTGACACTTTAAGGTGAGAAATATCGAGGAAATATTGGAAAGTATTATAATAAATAGAACAGTGTAATGAGTCAAAAAGGCTTTAGCGAATCAATAAAATAAAAATAATAAATATTTTCTCAAAACAATCTTCTCGCAAGAGGATTTGAACTGAATAGTTCTTAAGCTGCTCTTAAATAGCATGCCAGTTATTTAAGCAAAGTTTATGTTTCTATCAATACTTATTACGTGATTGATTAAGAATAAAGAAAAAATGTAAATAAATGAATAAATGTCTAAATTTAGACAATTTATTACAATTTCTTTAAAGAAATGAAACCGATCTGACATTAATCTACTAAAATGTTTGACAACATTCTCAATAAAATAAAATATTAAATTTAACATGCAGTCTTATAATAGGCTTAAATATAATAAAGAATATTATAATTTTTCATCATCAAAAGTAGGCTGTGAGGAATGTCTGTAATCATAATTCATGGTTGCTTAAAATCATAGTTTATAAACATGCAGACAAAAGTTATAAACAATAACTTGAAAGATATTCAAAGTGAAAAATAACTACTAAAAGGCATATATATATATATATATATATATATATATCATGCGAGCCTGAGTGTAGGTTTTCACTCAATTTATAAAGAATATATATATATATATACATATAAAAAATATACATATACATATATAAATACATATATATACATAAACATACATATATATATAATATATATATATATATATATAATATATATATATACATATAAAAATACATATATATAATATATATATATATATACATATATATACATAAAAATATATATATATATATATATAAAATATATATATATAAGAGTTATATATATATATACATATACATATAAAATATATATATATATATATACATATATAAAAATATATACATATATACATAAGAAAAGTTAGAAATAGGTCATACAAAAAGAAAGGTTTAGACAAAGATTGACAACATGATCTCTAAATGGCTCGACCTGAAGAAGCCAATTGCAAGAAAAAATGAGATAAATAGAGCAACAACGGCAAATGAGTATTAGACATCACTCACAATGCTTCTTTCTTAAAGGAGGACTATTACAGATTTCCCAGCAGGAATTACTGAAGGAAATGAAGATGATATGGAGAAAATGATACACTCTTAAGGGAGCAGCAAGTAATTTTAACACCAAACTAAGAGAGGATACTTATTTTATGGACAGAAAAGGAAGAGAAGTCTATTTTTCAAGTTTCTCTTTATTTTACTTGAAGTCCATTGAAATGCATTATGCTTCATAATAATTTCATAGGCGCAGTTAATATAGCAGGAAAGTAAAGAACATTCCCTTTTTGTATGTGTGAGTACTGTTTACTCATCAAACAGTGCAATATTATCATATGATTTTACTTAGCAATTTTGAATCTGTAATTTTCGCTTTTAGAAATATGCTGTCACCATTAATTTTATTAAATTAGTTGTTTTAAATTATAAGGATTATGAATGTAAAAAAATTTAGTAAGCGCACTGTAATATCTTTCTTGTTTTTTTTTTTTTAAAAGTAGATATCAATTACTTTTACACGCTCCCTGAACACAGCTACGCAATGTCCAGCGGCTAAAAATGCAAAATACTATAATTTTTTAGAATTAAAATGGTTCTTAAATTTTCAGCAGCGTAAATATAAGAAATGATGTTTCCCATTTTGCATAAATTATTTTACACCATTTATTTAAATCCTTTTACTTGAAAAGTGTTTTTGTTTTGGCTAAAGTAACCAATAATTATTCAATGAAGATTTTTAAGTAACATTTACATTTATTTTAATAGTGTTAAGTATAATAATTTTACATGAATGTTTTCGGATCCAGGTGTTTAGAAGAAAGATTCTAATTTAAATGCATTTCAGTAAAAAAAAAACAACATTTGGTTGTAAGATAAAAGAAACTATTTTTAAAATTAAACTGATGATGAGATGGAAAGTTAATTTAATACATATGTGATTAATCAACTCTTTGATAAAATTAAATTCTATGAAATAGAAATATATAAAGAAAATTCAAGAGTGTTATGAATAAATAATTTTAAAAGGATGCTGAAACCTAGTGATTAGGTTGGTGAGCCTCAAGACGAGCCTAATTTAAATTCTGCTTCTACTAAAAACTTCTATTGCAACTAAATGTGCAGCAGTCTCCTATTATTTTATTCAGCTGAATAATGGGGGACTCTTGCAAGATGGATGAAACCGAGGTTCAGCACCCGTACACGAATTATTGTGAAAGTTAAAAAAGTGAGGTATTATCTCTGGTATAGTTCTCTCGACGCTTGATCAAAGATCAAAATTGCGAGATCCAATAGCAATATCTCTTGATAAGAATTAAAGTTACTTTTACTCAAAAATAAATAAATAAAAAGTACAGGAAATGAAAATATAATAACTATTTGCTTAATACTATCTGAATAATCTATTTGAACATATAGAGTGCTTTCAGAATACCCTACCCTTGACGAGTTACAATTAAAAAAAATTGAAAAAAAGTTTCAATCTACTTAGACATATTAAATTTCAAATAAAATTTTCAAGTTTATATTTTACAAGTTTTCAATATGACCACCACCAGAATCAGTTGATAGATGAATTCATCCCACACTTTTTTCAGCATGTTCAGCGCTATAGTTCCGATGGCTACAAGTTCAAGTTTTCAGTTCGTCAATTTTTGCCTATAGTGCTGAAAACACACACTATCTTTTATGTAATTCGAAGGAAGAAGAAGAAATCTAGTTAAATCAGGGCTTCTTGGGGGACGCAAATTAAAAGCGAAGTCATCATCTGCTCTGTGACCAATCCATCGTTGTCATTTAATAACTCCCACAGTTAGGGTGACGAGAGCTCGTAAAGCTCGTAATGTCATCTCTCGTCAAATAAAGAAATTACACAAGTTTTTTAATCATTACCATTCATAGAATATTGAGCACTTATTATCTTGTTGAGGAGATATTACTCTTCATTGTTGGATTTTCTTTTGTAAACACCTGTGTACTAAAATGTAATTTGATATTATAGCTCAACAAGCATGTATCCTATAACATCCAATTTCAATTACATCGGTATTTTATACTTTAAAATCACAGATAAACCAAACAAAGATCGAAGCTCCAAAACCCAGCAAAAAGAAAAACTTCTGTTTATCAAAAGTTTAGCATAAATATGTCTTGAAAACAATGTCTCATCAAGTATTCAGTATCTACAGTGAATGTAAAAGTAGAAGAAAAAAATAACTGGTTTTGGAAACAACATTTTTAATGCTTGAAAATAAAACATTCCTAGATATATTCGCGTTGCAAAGCAGGAAATAAAGTTCTAGATGCATCACATGTTTTTTTTAAACTAGTTTTTTTTTAAAATTCTAGAGAAGGTATTTTCAATTTTGAATCTAGGAATTCATATATTATATATATAATGTGATACAGAATATATAAATTATGCTGTTATTGCATTTTCTTGTCTTTTCTAAGAATTTCATTCTATAAATTTTCTCTTCTGTACAGGAAGGGATGAATATATATATATATATATATATATATATCAGTTGATTTAATTCGGCTGTACTATTTTGTTGGAAATTTGTAATTTTTTTTTTTTTTTTTTTTCAAAAACAGAGTGAAATATTTGCATTCTATAACGATACTTTGAATTTAGAAGATTTCAATACGTTAAATATGGTTTTTAAATCTTATATAAGTAGTATTAATATGAATCAAATCAGTTGTGCCTTGTTTATTGAAATGAATGTTTTTGTAAAATTTAAAAGTGTTGACAAATATTTCCTTGAATTATTTTCGAAGTAAATCTTGGCAATGAAGACATTTTACGAAAAATATCTTAAAATTCCCGTTCCTAACATGAATTTTTTCTTCTTGCTTTTTATAGTTAGATCTATTATAACAGTAAAAAATAAATATCAAGTGGAACGATTAGTAATTAAATAACTCTTGATGAATATGTCATAAAAATATTATCTGCGTGAATTGAAATGTGATACCACAATGTTAATGCCACAGTGTCGATAAACATACTATGAGGCCTTTTTAACAACAGTCAATAATTGTAAGTAATTGTGTTTTGCTAATATGTTAACTAAATTAATAATAATCTTTAAAGGTGATATTGGTGATTCTCAGAAGCTCTTTATATTAATTTTTATAATATAAATAGAGATTATGGAGAAGCAAAACCCTAATGTGAAAGAAGAAATTTCAATCTGCTTAAAATTCTTTATGAGAAAAAATTAAAGGAATGAAGTCATCATCTTTCAATTTCTCTGTATTTCGCTATAAATAAAATAAAATAAAGTAATGAAAAAAAAAAATTATTTTCTTCATAGTTCGATGTATCATTGTTGTTACTTACAAACATACATATATCATGTAGCCCTTTCATTCTTAGTTATACTCTCAAACCATTTAGATGTGGGCAACATATCTGTAGATGACAAGCATTATAAATCACATTCTTAAACATGCTTTGGGCAGAAAGAGTTTTCACCTAAACACTTTATTGATAAAATATTTTCTCTTATGAAGGAATAATTTCCCACTACTTAAAGGCTCAATTGACTTGATTCGAAGAGCCAATTTAATTTAGACTTATTTTCTCTTTTGTACTTTTAAAGAATTCATATTAACTATGAAAATATTTCTTACTCTGAAATAGTAATAGTCAGTAAATTTTGATTTACGTAATATAATTTCCATCACTTCAATCCATTTCTCTTCATTTTAATTTTTTAGTAGTGCCAAATACTTCTAAAAATTCTGATATAGTTCCTGATTTGTTTGATTCCATTTATTTTTACCTACAGAATTCACTATATTTATTAATGGAATCATTCTCGGGACTTTTACAAAATTCTCACAATAGAAACACAATTATTTTATAAATGGTTTATTTTCATCGATATCGATGTAGATTCTATTTACCTGTTGCATGCTTAGCAAAATTAATAATTATTTGTATGACTTACACATATTGCGTATGAACTATACAGAATCGCAATACTTATACTTATTCAAAATAATAAAATTTATCTTACTTGTCAGACAAGCGGCTTTCAATTTTCGGTTCTAGATTAAATCAAATTGGAACTTGACTCAGGAAACAGACTTGTCTCACTTCACTAAGTTATCTATTTTTACGATGCACATCACAAATAACAAATAGGTAAAATAAACAAATTTTCACATATTTAAGTTTCTTAATAGTCTACCTTGAACATTCACCGAGCATGAAAAGTCCATCTGCTCTTAGATCTAGAGAGAGTCTCACGAGACGCATAGCGCCCTCTATTCTTTCTAATTTCAATATGTGATGTACGAAATCTGAGTCCAGCAAATACATGGTGTAGGTAGGCGCTCAAATATTTAAGTATATTGAGTATAATAGATAAAAATAAACAATAAAATTATTCAGTATAAGTCTTCATTTAGGACATAAATCTGATCTCATAATTATGACCTACGTAAAAGAAGAGAACTATATCTATAAAATAGTAATTTTCTACCTTTTCCACGTCACCAGAGTTACCAACTCAGACAAAGTGCACTCTTAGATTCCTCATGACGGAAGGAAACTAGTTAACCTCACAATTCATTCATAAGCCGGAGTCAGTTACTCGAATTGCTACGGAATCCATTTTGGACTTACTTGCATAGTAATTTTTTAGTTATTGTTAGTGGAATTAATTCTTTCTCCTTTCACTGTGGTTATAATTTTCCACTTAAAAATGTAACTTTTATAATATATATATAGCGTAGTACACAGTATATATATATATATATATATATATATATATATATATCTGTGTGAGTGAGAGTGTGTGTGTAGGGCTCGTAAATAAACACACGTTTATTAGATATAAGTAAGTTTAATTAGTCAATAATTAACTATACAAATATTAAAAAATTATTTACAAAGGGAATATTTGTGAATAAAAGTTTCAACTTATAATCATGCCTTTTCCTTATCTTCTCAAAAGCGTCCGTCGTAGCCTACGATTCTAACAATTATCCCCTCTTAAGATATTCCGTTCTTCTCTGTGTTTTGTGAGGGAGAAAAGAATATTTTTTTTCTAAACATCACCTGATCTTCGGTGATTCTGACCTTTGACGGTGGAAAGAAAAAACATTTGGGGGATGACACACACACATATATATAAATATATATATGATACAAAGGGTTAATCAGTCTTCCAATTTATCTATATTTTAATAATAATTTAGGAGGTAATCAATTTATTTTTTCATTTAATTTACTTTCTATTGGAAACTTCTATAATAGATGTTTTTATAGTTAAATTTGCATATATATTGTAATTAATTTTTTGTTTGTAATGTTTTATCTGTGTTTTTATATAGATTAGTATACATCTTTTTACTCTGTGGTATAGCAATGATTTCCTATATATATTGTTTTATTTTTAAATAATTGTGATTCCTTTCTAACTTGTTTTTGCTTAAAATATTGTTGTTTAATTATTTCTAAATATCGAATTATATATATATATATATATTACAGATGGTGGTTACGTATCTTTAGAAGGATTTCATTAAAATATTTCTAAAAAAGAAAATGCTTTGGGTAAAGTTGTTGGTAACAGCTTTTATGAGAATTTAAAATTATCGTCTGATGCTTTCATACGTCTTCTTCTTTCCAAATGGCAAAAGTAAACAAGTTGCAAATTTAATAACATTTTTTTCTTTCTTCGAGTATAAATTATAATTGAGGCTACATTGAAAGAAGACTCGAATTGAATAACCTAAATATATATATTGTTTACATGATTCTAGATTGCATTGAATGGTAACGAGAGAAACTTCGTCAATGCAAAATTTAATTTCAAATACATGTAGCAACAATAAGCAAAATAATAAACCAACATTTACATCTTATAAAAATGTTAAAATATGAATGTTTATCGTTTTTTACCAAGGCGTGTGACTCAAGGTAAGATAATCTTCAGTTTTTGTAAAACCTATTTAATAGGATGTAATAGTTATTGATGTTATTGATATTGTTGTCCGTGTTAAGTAAGAAATATTTTAAATAATTTCAGCAAGAAAGATCTTTGAAAGTTTAAAAACAAAAATAAGTCCATACCTGTACCTGATTATGGAAAGGAAGATTTCTCTTAAAATGGGAAGCTAAAAATATGAAAGTAGAAAATAAAGTTAAACTCTACTAATCATACTATCAGAATAATGTTTTATTTCCATTATTTATAAAATAAATTCCATTTATTTATCCAATGGACTTTCAAAAAGTGAAACACCAGTTTTACTCCAAAAAGAAAAATACACCAGTTTTACTCCAAAAAATATGACAGAATTCTATGAAAAATTGAAAACTGACACTTGTGTTGCATATATATATTTCTCACATATTCCTTCGAAGTCCTTTGACGTTTCTTATATGGACTATTGTGCCTTTGGTCAGTTGAAAAGAGTGCTTTGTATATTTTTTAAGCTGTTGGTTTTATTTTTACATATTAAATACAGCTATAAATGGCTGTATAGATATTACCATATTTCTATAGGTAGCTAATTTATTATGTATTCTTATATATATATTTATTTAACATTATTTTTATAGCACTTTTAATACACTTTTCCTTTTCAGAATTTTGGTTTTCTTTAATATACAGTTTAAGTTTTTGCGGCTTTTTTTTTTTTTTTTTTTTGGATTTTGATATATTTTCATCGTGAATTTATTTATTAACTTAGTAATAATAGCAAATTTTTTCTTATTTCGATTTTACATTTTAAATATGGAGAATTTATTTTGCTGTGGCTCTGTAATTTATTATTAATCTATTTACATATATATATATAATTAAAATAGTAAAGTAACTGAAATAACTAATTAGAATTATTATAGAAGGAAAGAATTAAAACTTTAGCAAAAATGTTTAATATGATAGAACAGTAAAAAAACCGTTAATTTCTAAGATCTGTAAAAAAAGAAAGAAAGTTTTAAGCAGCAAATCAATAAAGTGAGACCAAATACTTGAAAAAATACTAAACAAAAATTACAAGAACAAAAAAATTCAAATCTCGATTAAGTACAAAAAATTTTGAAAAATGAATAAAAATAAAAGAGACAAAAACCAAATTGAATGTTAAATATAACATATATAAATTTTGAGTCAGGATTTCGGCAGATTAGTAGGTTAAAATGTTTATTAGTCTCAACAATCTAAACAGAAAAGTGTAACAAACCAGTATAGAAATTTCATAAATTCAAACGGAAACACGTTGCAGAAATTGTATATGCAATATATATACACAACGTAATATTTCAAACTGTAACCAATGATAAAAGAAAAAGAAGAATCAAAAATGAATCAACTCGATTAAAAAGAAGATTAAGAAACTTTCACGAGAATAAGCTAAGCATAGAAATAACATCAAGGCAAGAATACGCTTACTAGATAAGATTTTCCGGCTCTTCCCAATACGGGAAATATAGCAATGCCCTCTAAGAGAAAGAATAAGTACTAATGTAGAATAATATTAAAGTCTTTAAAAAATAAAAGAAACAGGGGGTCAAGGATAGAGAAAAATAATTTTTTTAAAAAAAGAAAAAAGAGAAAAAAAACAATTTGAAAAACGATATAAAACACAATTTTAAAAATTTCAATACCATACCAAAGAAAAACTAAAAATTAAATTTATTATAATTTAAACAACACATTATAAAATTCAAAGGAAAATCTGCTTCCAAACAATTTTTTAAAACTCGACCAGGTCATAAGAAATGTCCTGTTTTATACTAACAGTCTAATATTACGCACATTCTGATTATAAACTACGTTTATAGAAATATTCCAACTTAATGAACTCCCATATAAGGGGTTTCTTATGAACCCCAAAGGAGAAAATGTCCCTTATATCATATATATTACTTGAATTCTATCATCTTTTATCTTTAAAAGATATATGTATATTCTGCTTCATTTATATTAATATTGGTTTGAAATAAATTTAAATACTCTGGATAAAAAGATATATTTAACATCTTTATTATTGCTAATTTAGAAGAAAATAATATCAATATATATGTAAAAATTCTAAAACTATTATAATAATCAAAAAAATTATTTTCATAAAAATGTATTTAAATATTAGCTAAGCAATTTGTTGTGGCATATCTTTAATCTATTAATAAAGTTTCGTATTAAAAATTTAACTTTCTTTTAAGACAAACATAACTAAATAAGAAAATGTCCCTTATATAAAAAAAAATATGTGA
>BMAW01120517.1:3544-73117 GCA_019974015.1 Nephila pilipes | reverse complement strand
AATCAACCAATGTTTTAATACTTCCATTCTACTGTTGTATCTAATGAAGATGTGAAATATTGTATATGTATATAAATTTTAAAAAAAGAAGGATTTTATAAACTAATTTATAAAAAGGATCAGGATTTGTGTGATAAGTTTTTGTTGTTGTAAATTCTATATTTTACAAATTAGTTTAAATATATTGAAATTGTATTTGTTTCATCAAGTCTATTTTTAAAATTATCTATTTGTAAAGGTAAATTAGGTTGCCGTTACGAATTAAGTTAACCATGAGTGAGCAAATAAAATTTATAATTCAAGAATTAAATAAAGAACCTTACAGTAAGAAGTTCAACTTAATTAGTTTTGATTCATTGAGGACCGATAATCTTTTGCAAATAGTTAACGACGTATTTTCTGAAGTTGATCTAAAGGTAATTTTAATATTTGTTTTTATTTCAATCATTCAAAGAGAAAAATTGATACAATTATGAAGTTAAAATTTTAAATCAATTTCCACATATTTTATTTGTTAATAGTGTACAATTATGGCATTATTGGAATAGTTGTTAGAATTGCATTTGGAACTCTTTATGAGTTTGATACTTTTTTAAATCTGAAGTTTTATTATTTATATGCAACAGTGTTCTTGGCCAAAACTGTGTATTTCAGATCAAAATCTGGTAATCTTGCATCACTAATAAAATTATGATGGATTACGGCACATAATTATAACATTGAAAAGTAATTGTTCAGCTAATAAAACATGTAGTGGTCATGGAAATTTCAAAATTGTGGACACTTTTTGAAATTTAGAAATTTCTTGGCCTTGTATGTGTATAGAAAATAAAGTGTTTCATGAAATACAATTACTTATGACTAATTTTAAAGTAAATATAATGATGAATTGTAATACAAATTAGAATTCAAATGGCTTTAATATTTAAAAAATTTAGCTTCAATTTTTCAAAAAGTTACATCATAAACAATTTATTATTACAATCAGCTACATGTAATTAAGTGTCCTTTATTCTTGATTACAGCATTATTGCTGTATCTCATCGACTTGACAAAACTGAATTTCTTGTTTTCTTTTTATGTGGTGCTAATGTGCAGTTACAATCTATTAACTGTCTTTTATTTGATGAATGATACATGTATACAAAATTCAACTTGCATATTAAAGCTTGTAATTCTTTGTCTCTTGGATAATGGTCATTGATTTGCTAATTAAGTTTTGAATTCTGATACTTGTGTTTCTTTTCGAGAATAAATTTAAAGTAACTTTTTAAATATTAGAGCTATTTCAATTATTTTTTTTAAAATCCATTTCAGTTTTAACTTTACTTTTAAGCAAGACAAATTTTTTGCATTACATGAAACAGTTCATTTTTTGTAAGCTTATACAGTTAAATATAAAAATTTCACAATGTGTTTACAATTGTGACTACTCATGTATTTAGATTTTAATTTTCTGAATGACAAATTAAAATAGTTATATTTATTAAGTTCTTTAGACTTTTTCTTCATTCAATTCACTATTGATTTCTTCTTGTAATCTTAGAATTAATTTTTTTAAGCTTTCATTGTAATACAAATTAGGTATTTTCTTGTTTTTATTAATTGTATTTATGAAATCATTTGCTCTTCATTTTATTTCCTATACTAATCATGTATGAACTACATATTTCAGGGTGAAAAAAATTATAAATCATATACTTTCAGCTTCTCAACACTTTATTTAAAATCTTATTAGAATGTGATATGTGTATTTGAGTCACTTTTAATTGTCAAAATGTAATTTTACTATTTAAAATTGATTTATGCTACTATTGTGAATGTAAATTGTTAACAATCTTCAATGTCATTTTGAATGTGTGTGGGTTTTCTCCCCATTAAACCTGTATTTGCTTTGGGTGTAAAAAGAGGTTTATTTGCTATCATTATTTTTCGTAAATATATATTTAATATGCAGAACTTTCAAAATGAATATTTCAAACATGTAAATTTAATTATCACTGAGAGCACCATAATGAGAAAGTATACTTTATATATATATATATATATATATATCAGGCTACAAAGAGTTAATGTATGAGAGTTGTTCAATAAGTCTGTAGAAAATCCATAAGATGTTTGTCATTGCATCGAAAATCGTTTGTTTTAGTAAGTATCATGATTCACTAGATGCTTAATGATTATATATTATTCATAATATGAAAATCTGTAATATTCAGCAATATTAGTAAAATAACTGTTCTATTCCAAAAGTGGGAGAAAATCTAAATCAAAGCTTAATTAATAAAGTTGTAATTCAATTTACGAATTATTTTGAATTATGCTCAAAGGAGGGGGAGGAGGGAATGAATGTAAAAGAAATTTAAAATTTTTTTAGAAGGCTAGATATTTTCTTTCTGATTGAAAAATCTAAGGCAAGAATTTCATAGTTTAAAATTTTCTGACGAATTAAGAGCATTGTATATTGTGCTAGTTGCAGGACATTCAAAAAACTTTATATTTAAATAAAAATGAGATTGAATGATGTGTCTTTTAATTTGTTAATGATAGGAATCTAAAATCTATATACAATTATCTAAAAAGTGGTTGAAAACAAATATAATTTCTTTCATTTAAGTGTCTGTTGTAGCCTAATGATCATGGTAGTGGACTTGCGGCTAATGGTTTTCATTGTGTCTTAGGTTCGAACTTTGAAGCCATTAAAAGACCCGCCATATAGCTGGGGCTAATTCATGTTAAATCTATCATGGGTCAAAATCCTCCCATTTGCATGGGTAGACTTAGAAAGTAGGAATGGGAGTTCCAGCTCAGATGTCATCCTTGTCCTTGACCAAGGTTCAAAATTATGAGGTCTAGGGCCAATAGCCCTTGTATTGCTTCTAGTGCGATGTTAATAAGTAAATAAATAAAAAAATTCTTTAATTTAAGAAAAAAGAAACAGTTTGAGAGTAGTCAATTTTAAATATAAAACATGAATAAATAAGTACTTGTCTGTCACAGCTGCTCTCCTCATCAATTTTAAGCTGAAAATAAGTTAGCTTATCCAAATTTTCAAGTGCATACATAGACCATCTTTGACTTTTATACCTATACCGATTAGTGTCTGGGGAATATTTACACATTTATCAAGTTGGATGTGAATTTGTATGCCTCTTTTTCTTTTTTTTTTTGAAAAAAGAATTCATAGAAATTTTGTGCTTTTTTTGTTGTTGTTGCCTTTCTTTTATAGGATATATAATTTCCATTGAGATCACAGTTTTTCCAGATGATAAAAAAAAAATTGCCAAAATGCATTTTTTTTGCATGTGGGCTTCATTTATATTTTGGATTGTCTAAATATTAATAGTGACAATGTGATTAAAGATTAAATGAAAAATAACTTAAAACTTATAAAAGAATAATAACTTTTTATCACACAAAAGAGACATGAAAGTAGACTATTTTAAAAGTGGAAGCTATGTGTATTCTAAAAATTCAAAGAAATCTAGAATATCTCATTTTGACTAATTATTAAGAAAAATGTGCAATTAAAAATTGCAGGGGTCAATAAATCTTTATTAACAGAACATTGAGAGAGAGAGAGAGAGAAAGGGTTTATATATATATATACGCATACAGAGTATCTTGAAACTCATGGGCAAAAGTTTAAGGTATGAAAGACAAAATCTAAGTAAGCAGTTTTCCCTATTCAATGCTTAGGTTAAATGCTAGTGGTGAATCCTTGGACTGGAAAATGGTGATGTAATGGAAAGCATAAAGCACAAGTTTACTAACACTTCATCATTTCTAAGCGTGTCCCTAGGAGGCATGCAAAGTACAATGTCAGGAAGAGCATGCCTTTTTGAAATCTATCAAAATGAGGATAATGATCAGAAAACTCATGGTTTATTCTTTCCAATGTACTGATTCAAAGGCTATGCACAGATTTGGCTTGAATATGCTAGTTGATCACATATTCCTTGTTAAAGCATAGTCTTAATATTGGTGATAAAAAATGCTCTCCAAAACCTAAAATATTTAAGCCATTATGCCTAAAATATTTTATGTTTCAGTATTCAATTTAAAAGCTGATACGTCTTATATTTATGAATTTTTTTTTTTTTTTTTTTTTATGTTTCATATAGATGAAGATGGATGTTCGAGCAGAAGATCCTGAGCAAATGGTTCTAAAGAGTTTAAATTTTTTGAAAGTTTTGAAGTATAAACCTCCTGAAACTATGGATCTGTAAGTCAAATATCTTATAGTCACAATTTTATGCTGAAAATTGCTATAATAAAAGTTTATTTTATATATTTAAGTAAAAAAGTAAAATTTTGAATGCTGAAGTATTATTTTTAATATGTTCTGAAATGTAGTGTACATGTAAGTATTTGCTATTTTACAATACAATTATTTCAACTATAAATTTATACTAAAAAGAGCTGAAAAGAATAACTTACTTTTCTCTCTACATTACAGTTTAAGACCTTGTTTGTAATATTTGTGGATATTTAGCAAAGTCAATATTTCAAACAAGTTTGACTTTAAATAAAATGCTTAGTGGTAATTGTTAATTACAAAATCTTGATTTATATTATAATAGTTTTGTCTTAGCATTTTATGTTTCATTATCTATAAGGAATATTAGAAAATTGTTTCATTTATTATCAGGATGATATATAGTAATTTATTATAATGAATAATAATATTTTATTATCAGATGTAAAAAAAAAAACATGTAACTATTCCATGATATAATTATTTCCTTTTTCAACATTTTAAGAATAATATTTTAGCATCAGATGTAAAAAACATGTAACTATTATATAACTATTTCATTTTTTAATTGTACATTACCTTTCTATAAGCTTTCTTATCCCCATTTTATATTAAAAAAGAGTTTGGAATTATGAATTAATGCATATCCATCATTATTACTATCATTAAAATATTTCGCCATAAGAAGTGTTGAAAATATTTAAACAGATATTATAATTGATGATACTTTGTTTGGATAGCAAGCAAAAGAAATTAAATTTGTCGTCTTAAATTTATTGTAGCATTTTCAAGTTGGATTATTATACCTTTTTTGTTGAAATCTGAAGAGAGTTTTAGAGATCTAATTATTGATGGCAAAGATGTGCATGATTCATCTGTGTGTATTTAATTAGTTCAAAGTATATAAAATTAATACTATTCTACCATACATAAACGCACACAAGAATAAATCTTCTTTCCTTCCTTATAAATTTGGTTTTGGAAATCCTCTTTGTTTCTCTTCAATAAATAACTATTACTTCCTTTTAAATAGATTTTCATATAAATAAAATCTCAATTATATATTATGCATTTTACATCATGAAGGATGACATGTATCTGAAATTAGTTCATTCTTTTGCCTTGATGATAGTAAAAGACAAATAGAAATCTGCTGATATTTTTGTAAATCTATTGGTAATGTTGGAGCATAACTTCAAACTTTGTTGATTTCACTAAGTTCTTTTAAATGGTCTTGATTGCTGGAACATAACTTCTTACTTTGTTGATTTCTTTAAGTTCTTTTAAATGGTCTTGGTTGTTAGCTAAAAACTCATTTCAGTTTACAATCTCATTGGTGTCAGTGTTCAAATTATTTTATCAACAATTCTTTGTTGATCAAATCTCATTCATCTTTTAGACTGAAAACAGCCTCATGAGATCCTTTAAACCACACATAATGTGTATTTGCTTTTATCGTTTCTTTATAAATTTGTTATTTTTTTGTTATCTGTTATGTTATTTATTTATTTACTTAGATCCATAATGAAATGCTTTAATAACATACTGTGAAGTACATATTCTTCACTCCAGAGCCTACTATTTTCTAAAGACAAATTCTAACTTGTTGAAAATTAATATAAATTTAAAAGAAACTATCATTAATTAATTTAACATTATGATTAAATATTAGCTTAATGATTGTAACAAAACTATAATTTTACTGTAATTAAAATATTAATAAGAGTAAAAGACTTTATTGTACCTCTGTTGATTCTGCTTTATTAAGTTTTAATGTTCATAAGTTGTTGTAATGGATAAGATTTTTTGATTATAATTTCTCATAGACTATATCACTTGATTAAAAATCATAAACATAATTTATTATTTTTTTAACAAAAGGTACTATATTGTCTATGTAAAAACTTTAATTTCATGATTAATTTCTCCTAATAATTTTGTTTGTCTTGAAGTACAAATGCAGGATAAAGTAATTTCTTGTTGAATATTTTGTATCTAAATTTTTAAAACTATTGTCATTATAATTAGCAAGTATCGTTTTTATATCTAAAATAAAAATGTTGATAAAAAAAATTATTCTGAGTTATGTTTATGCCATAGTCTTCTTATTCTCAATACTTTTGGCTCCAAGTACCTTTGGTTAGCATAATTATCAATAAATATAGTACCTTTAACATAATTAATTTCAAAATAGATGTCACTAAATGTCTTTGGATATTTTTTGCATATAAGAACAACATTTTTTTTTTTTTTTTTTGAATATTGCATAATTTGGAATTTGATCTTGTCAAAAATATACTGTAATAGATCTATTATAGTAATGAAATACATTGATTTCCTCATGTATAAAAAAAAAGGATACTGATACATGATCATTAAAATTGTCATGTGTTTACTGTAAAGTTTTGCAGTACAATGTGAAATTGAATAATTATACTATTTACCTTCATTCAATATTTAACTGTGCATTCGATTCATAAGCCATATGCTTGTTTAGGTCCAATTCTTTGGATGTTTATTCTTCATAGTGATTTGTCTATTCATATTTTTTAGTGTAAATTTTTTCTGTTGGAATCAAAATTTACAATATTTACAATAATTTTTTATTGTCCTTTAACTAAAACATAACCTTTTTTTTTTTGATTTTTATTATTATTTTAAGATTAAAAGTATTTTAATGGTTATAGTTCTACTGATTTTCATTAAATATTCAATTTAAATTGTTGGATATATGCAATTTTTGCTATTTTGAATAAAAATTTGAACTATTTTTATCTATAAATTAAAGACAAATATTAAGGAATTATTCTGTACTGTAATTCTTTTATTTCTCCCTGAAAATTTAAATTTTCAGAATAATTGGCTATTTCTGTAAGTTGTAGAGGAGGAAAATACATTAACAATTGCCATTTCACTTTTTGATCTTGATTCATATCTATTGAAATTATAGAGTTTACAAACTGTTTTGGTACTTTTTACTTAAGGAAACATTATTTTACACAAGAATTGAATGTTGGTGTAAATAATGACTTGTTCCTAGTGAACATAAGTACACTTTTTTTTTTTTTGTGTGAAAAATTTTCTTTCTCTTTTTGAATGATTTTGTAAGAGATAACTTTTTACCCTATTATAATTTTCAAATGAAAGAACTATTATCAATTTTGAATTAAATATAGATTATTAATCTTTGAAAAATGTAGGATTTTTTAATGCTGTTCCATAAGAAAATTTTAAAAAATTAATAACTGTAGAACATGTATATAAATAATATTGAGAACACTTATTATTTTACCTAAAACCATTACATTGGTTATAATAATAATAATACCTAATATGAGGATAGCAATAAAAATATTGTTTTTCATTATTAAAACTCAAGAGTGAAAAATAAGATTTATTACTCTCTGTAGATTATTCAATTGTTAAAAGGTTGCGTTGAAAATTAAATAGTAGATATGCTGGTAAAGTAATATTATTCAGTAATGTTCCTTTTTCTATTTCACTCTGCCATACAATTAAAATAACAATATTTTTTGTTATATAGGAGTGATTTCAGACAAGGTTTGGTAACTGGTGAAAAATCGGTAATTTATCATATTTTAGAATGGATTCTACGTAGAGCACCAGAACTTAAAAAACGAGCATATTTGGCACAGTTTCTTATGAAAGTGGAATTACCTCCTGATATTGAAGGTGATGCTGATATAATGGAACTGTATGAACAGGTATAATGTAGTGATTGTTTTCTTTCAAAATTGAAAAGATGAAAATGATTAGATTAGTGAAAATAAATAAATTTGTAATGAATTTTTTGGCAATTAATTAATTATCTTTATTTTAATCCATTTTAGCTAGTAACTATCAATATTATATTCTAGGTAAGTAACATCAATATAACATAATAGGTAAATAATCTAATTTATGATTCATAAATAAAAAGGAATTGCATTTTGAGAATTCTGAAAGCTTTCATTTATGATTACATTATATATTTAGCATTTGATAATTTTCACTTTATTTTTGAAATTGTTACATAAAGTCTTGATCATAGCATTTACAATACACACACATGTATGTAAATTAAACTATTGAAAATTTGTGATTTTGAATTAAATTTAAAAGTTTATGTTGATGTCTGTTATGGCTCTTTTCCTGATAGAGTACTCAATAAGGCTTAATTAATACTCCATCTTTAAAAAATAACATTTTACTTACATCGTCATTCATTTCTTTTGGAGCTTGTTTCTGCCCTTACCTCTCACTTGTGAGTACAGGTTTTATAACATCTTATTATACTGGCAACCCCTTTTCTTGACAAAAAGGGTGGGGGCACCACATTTTTCTCACCTCAAGAGGATCATATATGTTATACTCTTCCAAACACAAGATAAAATATTGGGGGGAATAAAACAACATGCAATCATTTAACTGAAAATAAGATATATGGCGACAGTGGCAAGAAAATATACCATATTATATATTAAATGGTTACAAATTCTACCGGAATAAAATAAAACTCAAAATCGCTCATATATCCTTAACCAAGAATGCACAAACATTGTTACAATATGTGTGATTTAAAAGAATTACAATATTTACAGAAATGAGTGTTACCTTTTGTTTCAAATAATAAAATTAATCGAAGCAAAACATTCAATGAGCAATTTTCCTACATTTTAAAATACTAATTTTCATGTACATTAAAATATCTAGATTTATTCACTTTGAGATAAGTTATTATACTCTTCATAATAGATCAAGGGGGGAAAAAATTTGATTGACATGTTTAAGATTTTTAACTTTATTCTGATGTTTAATTAATAAAATAATTATTCAATAATCCTTAAAAATATTAAAAAAAATTACATGAAAGAATAAATCACTATTGAATTCTTAAAATAATAATTTAATATCCTTAAAAATAAATTCAAACTATAATAATTTAAAATAATCATTTAATAACCTTAAAAATAAATTCAAACTATAATAATTTAAAATAATAATTTGATAATCCTTAAAAATATTCAAATAATTGCATGAAAGAATAATCAGTATAAAATTCTCTAAATACTAAATAAATTATTCTTAAAATAATCATTCAATAATCTTAAAAATAAAGTAAAACTATAATAATTTAAGTTCAAAAGGCCATATAACAAAGTTCCAGAGTTCATGTACTTTTTTTTAGACTCTGAGAAAAAAATAAAATGGAAATTTCTCACCTATTTTGTTGATCTCCTAGGGCCATTTCTCCACAGCTGAGGTTTTCCCTTTCTCCATTTGCTGTCCACCCATTGTCTATTTCGTGGATGAGGTCATCATTTAATGCCTTAAGTCTCTTGGCAAGAAGGGTCAATTTCCTTCACTCTCAGAGCTTTATACATACATGTTAGCAGTCATCAACATGGGAAAAGGTCAAGGTTTTACAGGGTGGATGGGTGGAAAGTCCCTCTTTCACTGCTGAGGAGTAGATACTCTCTTTTTGCAGTCTTTAGTTTCATACTTTTCTTCTTTGTGCCAACACCATGGGTGTCATAAGTAGTCTTTTCACAAACTGTTCCTTCACATGTTTTAACTTCATTACAAGACTGTCTGGTTGTCCATGAGAGAGTTCCTTCCTCCATTTCTGAGACATGATGTGGTTTCAGGTAACATCCTTTTCTCTTCTTCATTGTCTGACTGTAATTTGTAATAAAAAGAAAGGGATCTTAGTTTCCTGTTTCCTTCCCTCTGCCATAGTCGTAAACATTGGACATATTCTTCACCGGGCAGCCACAGATGTCCCTCCAACCATCCATTAAGGAAGCAAAAAGGCACCCAACATTTGCCAGTCCCTGCAACCATGTCATCCCCAAGTCAAAAGGGGTCAGTGGTTGCTTTCTATCAGTCTTCCTGCCATTTTATCATGTAGAATCATCTCATCTTTGGAAAGGGGGACTTCTCCCTGTTATTTTGAAAGGCTAAACAGTTCTCTTCTTTTGCCTTCATTGTAAATCTTTTTCTTCAAAACTTTTGAGTAATTAGATGAGTTAATCCATGGTCTGTAAATCTTGCCTCATGATGACCTTTCCTCTAAACTTGATAATCTTGCAGCAATTCTTTTTGTCAGCTTGCTTCTTCCATTTTGTTCTTTGTCATTCACCCTTTTTCCTTGGAATTTATGTTCTATCTTTTCAAAGCTTATCCATCTTTTGCATTAGAGTTTTGCACTAGAGTGTCATTGAATGACGTTTCTTCCACCTCTTTGTATTTTCCCTTTGTTATTAGTTCTTCTTGTCTCCTCTGTTCTCTTTGTTTTTCATGACATATCTAAAGTTCTTTTCCTCCAATTAAAACACGTATTTCATTTCTTAATTTTTCTCGGTGATTTGGTAAATTAGAAATGTTGACTTCTCATGATTTAATTTGTATTTCTAATATTTATTCTTCTTTTCCCCCAATAGTAATATCTCCGCTTTAATATCATTTAATGATTTTTCGTTGACCCTCTGAAGTTCAATTAATTTTTATTCTTCTAAATACTTTAATTCTTGATGTCATTGTTGTTCTTCTTTTCCATTCTTTCCCCTTCATTTGTTTTCTTTCAAATTCCTCTTGACCCAGTGCTTCTTTAGAGCTTTCATTATTCAACAGACTTGCTTTTTCTTTCTGCATTTGTTCTTGTTTTCTATTTTCTTCTTGGAAACTCAGCAAATGGCTTCTACTTTTCCTTTTTTTTTTCTTTTCTCAATACTCCTTCTTTTCCTAGCTCTCTTTGATGCCATGCTTATTTAGAACTTTCAATATCCTACAGATTTTCTTTCCCTTTCTGTATTTGAATATTTTCATCTGCATTTCTTCTTTCTTTCACTTTTCTTTTTGAAACTCCACTAATCACTTCAAATCTTCATCTTTTCTCTTTTTCTTTTCTCAATATTTTTCCTCTATTAAACTTTCTTTAATGAAGTGTTTCTCCTTATTATCAATTTCCAACAATTGTGACCTTCCATCTTCCACTTGTATTTCAATTGGGATTTCTACTCTCTTTTTCTTTTCTTCTTGAAACTCAGTACTGCACTTTATTCCAATTTTGTATCAGCTGCTTTCTATTAATAGATACATTTTTTTGCAATAAGCTCCGTATTTTCCCTTCTTGTTTTCTGATTCTAACTATTCTTCCCTCCTTTTCTTTTCTAAATTTTGCTGTTCTTTCTTCTGTTTCTTCATTTTTTCTTTCAACATCTTCCAGCAGTTCCCTTGTAAATTCTTCATCATAATCTTCCATGTAGTTATGGTTTTCTTGAATTCCAGCTCTGTCAGATCAGAAAAGTCCTTGATGCACAGTTCAGTGGCAACACATTTTAGATCTTCTTTCCTCCTTCTAGCAAGAAAAGTCATTTTAGAACTTTAAAATAGCTTCTCACAACCAAAATGTACAATGTACAACATATATATTACAACTTCCCTTTACTTGTACTAGTCTCATTCTACACTAGAAACTTCTTCTGTACTGTTTTTTTTTTTTTCTCCTTTTGATATTTTCTGTTAAAACTAAAGCATTTTCATTTACTTTTCTCCTATAATTTTTCAAACTATAATAATTTTCTATTTCATAAATCCAACTCTTGTTTTGTGATGAGAGAGTGCTGTAATGCCGATTTTTTCTTGCCAGCATTAAAATCAATAAGGCTTAATAAAAACCCATTTTTTAACAAATAATAATATTTTATTTACATCTTTGATGTCTCTCTCATAAAATGGGTTTTATATGTTTCTGCTCCTACTTCTCACTTAAGAGTACAGGTTTCATCTAATCATATTATACTGGAAACCCATTTGTTTGACAAAAAGCTAGGGATCATCACAATTTTCTCATGCTTACAGACATCATATACATTTTAATGTAATTGTGAAAGAAGTAATGTTTTAATTTTTCTTTACATTATCATTAAAAATTGAATTTCTGTTGTAATAACAAAATTAAGATTATTATAATTACAAATTTCTGGTTGCTGTTGCAATTGTCCTTTCTGAATTTAGTTTCTAACTCACCATTTAACACAATAAAATAAAAAATTTCATTGTGATTAGAGAGAGGCTTGATTATTTCCTTTTAATTTTATATGTAATAAAGAATTTATTCAAAATTTTAAAAAAATTAATTTTGGATTATTAAAGTACTGTAGCAGCAGTCATGTATTCTTTATGATTCTCTGTTCTCTATTTGTTTATTGTATTTTATTATTAATTTATTTGTTCTCATGTATTGTTTGATCTATTCTCTATTCTTAAAATATTGATCATAACTGTAAGACAGGAAAAAAATATGGATCTTTTTCAGTTATACTTCTTCACAAATGCATTTTTTAGCTCATATTACAACTCAAACTTAAAAAAGAATAAAACAAATGGCGAAAAAGTAAAAATGTTAAAATAAAAGTAGTTTTAGTAAAGTTAAATGAAAACTGTATTTTTATCTTGCACTTTTTTTCATTTTAAATAATTTTCCCAATTTTAGTATGACAATGTCATTGAAGAATTTAAAGAAGTTCATAAACAATATGAAGCTTTGAAATCAAGTGGATTTTCGACTCAGGAAATACGAAAAGATTTAGAGCACATGGAAGAAGAAAGGGATCAACTTATCAAAAAGATTGATCGACTTAAGATGAAGGTTAATTTACTGCATGTCTGTCATGTTCATATCTTGCTGCTCTTATAATTAAAACCAGTACAAAATGTGATGATCAAAATCATGTATATGATAATCAAAGGCATATTTACTTAGTTATTTAAAAACATACTTTAAAAATGACTTGCTTTTTATGTTTTAAAACAAATAATATTATTTTTTAATTATTTCATTGAAATTCAGTAGTAAAAATTATGAGAACTCCTTTTTTTTTAAAAAAAAATCTCCATTCATAGTGTAATACAAGATTTACTTATATATATATATATATATATACACAACTTATGGAAAATTTTAAGATATTCCAAATGTTCTGAAAATTATTAATCTGCAATTAAATTTAGAAAAAAGTTCCAGAAGTAAAATGTATTAAATTAAAGAAAACTAACATACAGTTGCTACTAGTTTTCAGCACAATACACTGTTTTGAATCACTATAGTGTGTAATGATATTTTTGTAATAGTCTTAGGGATATTAATTTTTTTTTTTTTTTTGAAAGTGGGGGGAAATCTATGCTTGAAGCCTTATTCATACTGAACACATTGATACCAAAATTTTGGTTATATGCATTTAAATTTTTTTAAAAAAATGTATGTTTTCAGACTTCTAGAGTTAAAATTCCCTCCATTTAATCTAATTTTTCTCAGTTTGATCTTTTTTACCTTTTACTTAGGATTTCTCCAGTTGCTATGTAAATTAAGTATTAAAAAGTAGTATACTGCTCAAGAATATGATGTTCTTTTTGCTGAAGTAAAGATTCAAACACAGAGTATTTTGTAACTGTAAGCTCTTAGAAAAAGTTTTTAACGATGGAAAAATTAATTTTTTGTATTATGAATTGTTTCAGATTGGCTTTTAAAAAACCATTTTTTTTTTTTTTACTTTAACTTTAGGTTCAATGGATATTAATTAAAAAATAACTATTAATGTAACAGAACAAAAATTATTTTCTGACTATTGTTGAATTTTTTAAACATATATAAAGCTTATTTATTTTTAAAAAAAGCATTTTAAGGATAAATTGGTTGTGATTTGTTGAATATTCATCAAATATTCTTTTTTTTTTATTTCTATTAGTTCAACAGCTTTGAAATTCTTTAAGTCAGTCAATTCAACAATAATATTTTATGTTATGTAGTTCTTATATATCAACACTTGTGTGTGTGTGTGTGTGATGGTGAGCTAATTTCTACAGCTCTTGCAACAATCCAATGCTGTAGGTCTTCTACTATCTCACTATATTTAAAATAAATAGCATCTTTAATAATAATGTGATATTTGTAGCATTGTGCTTTTATCACAAAAAATAATTATAATAAAATCAATTTAGAAAATAAGATGATTTTAATATAAAATATATCATTAATTTTTCATATAAGTTCTTTTTATGCATTTTTATTTTGGGCTTACTGATACAAATTAATAATTTGAAAACTGCATGTATGAATAAATATTACTTTTAAATTGCATATTTAAAAATCTTTTGGAAATTTTTGTTACAAAATGAATGTGACAATAAATATATTTGTAAATTCTGTACATGCTTTGAGGCTTTCAAGTGTTCAAATTACAGTATTTGGAATTCTCATATCAAAATAGTTTGGTTACCTCTGGTATAGTGTATCAAATTAAATTTGTGTATTGTTTTTAATTTTAATATAAAATTGCATTTTTTCACTTTCAAATTTTTTTAGGCATGTAGAGATTTTTTTTAATTACTGTTAGTCATGTATCTTATGATAAATATAATAATTTTTCTTCTGATTTATTCAATTCAAAATTAATTTGTGTTGGTTTTTAAATTGTTTTATCTTATCTCTATATGTTAAGTCTACCAATAAGTTCTGTCTGTTTGTGAAGTGATGCAAGTCATTCATATTTCATACATTTAATATTTATTGTGCTATATAATTTCTGTAATTACTAGGATTGGTCTATGAATATTTTAAAAATAGGTGCCTCATTTGCTTAATTTAGTCATCATATGCACATCTGCTTGCTCAAAGCAAACCCAAACTTTTCTTGGACTGGAGAATAACTGGTTGGGAAAAGTGAATTACTAATAAAAATATCATAATAAAAAATAAGACCAGACAACCTGCCCACACTATTTCTGAACCAAGCTTGAATCTGAATAAGAAAATGCTGTGCATATGGTGGGATGCCCAAGGATCAACACATTTCAAACTTTTGAAACCTAACAAAAGCAAAATTTGGAGAGATAATGTCAGCAAATAAATGATTCAAACAAAGCACTCAAGGAAAAATGGCTGGTGATGTTCTGTAGAAAGCACATTATACTGTATCTTGATAATGCCTCACCGCATTCTGATTTGGGAGATTCATCATAATAGTCTGGAAAACTCTATTACATTCACCATGTTCCCCTACCTAGCACCTTCTGATTATTCCCTGATTCTCTCCCTGTAGAATTTTTTGAAAGAAAAAAAAAATTCAAAACTGAAGCAGATGTCAATGAAGCACTGTTTGAATTCTTCACCTCTAAAGATGAGAGATTTTTTGAAAATGGTATTTACAAATTACCATCATGTTGGCAAGAGGTCATAAATAACAACATGAATTATATTGTTCAGTAAATATGATTTAATGTATGAAAAATGTATTATTTTCTTTTACTTCACAAATGGACAGAATTATATGGTAGATTTAATATTTAAATACTTTTTATGTGTATTACACTTAAAATCATGTTTAAAATGTGATGTTTTGAATTTAAAACTTTATATAAATCTAATTTTTGTTATGATATTATTATTTCATTGTATTTCATATTATTTTCTCCCTTCAAATATTTTTCATTGGTATTGTATTGAAATTATAAGTGGGAATAGTTTATATATTTTTGAAATACACATAGTACAAATTGATTATAAATGTAATCTGCTCAGTTTACAAAATACTTGACATGAATGATGTTATATAAAAGCCTCATATATTTTACTTTGTTGTTACAATGCATTTAGATAACATACATATTAAATGTCATGTAGGTTGAAAGCCATCCAAATGTAGAAGCAATGTTGTCAGTGGCTAAGAATCTTCGTGAAGAAAGGGATCTATCTGAAAATTTGAACAGACAAAAAATGGAGCAAAGAAATGCTGTGAGATAATATTAATCAATTCTTTTCTCTCCCTTTCTCTTTACTTGATTATCTAAATTTCATAAAATTCTTATTAATTTAATCTTTTTTCATGATAATCTCTACATTCTGTTGAATATTTTTTAATCTAATGTTATAACTCATTTATGAAATTATGACTTAAAATCATGTCTTTTATTTCATATAAAAGTCCTCTTTTGCTAGAAGTAAGATTTTTTATTAAAAATATTAATAATTTTCAATAAATGGTTTATATATATTTAAAAATCAAGTTAGTCATTGTTAAAGAAAATACATGTTTGATCTGCTGAATATTTTACATAACAGTAAAAAAATTACTTGCAGTGAAATAATCTTTTGAAATACTAAATTTTGTCCATCTATACAATTGTGAGTTTAATGTACTTGTATTATCAACAGCTGCATCTAATTATTTTAATTTGATGCTTTTAAGCATTTAATAAATAATTTTAATTTGTATGCAAGCACTTGTATATCTGATAAAATAATAGGTCAGTCTCAAGATTTTTTAGAAACATTAAAAAGTAAAATATTTTCAAAAAGAAACAAAAATGGGAATAATTGTACAATATTAAACAATTATAGTTAATAATAGCATTAATAAATAAACATTAATAAGAATTAATAACATTAATAAACAAACATTAATAAATCTTAATAAATAAACATTAACAATAATTAATTATAACATTAAATATTTTCCACATAATCCATATAATAAAATATTAATTTTATGACAATTTTTAATTTGAATACTTAGATTTCATTAAAAAATAAAACATTTGAATTTGATGCCGCAAGAATAGAATTTTCTTGGTTTATATTTACGGATAAAATTTTTTGATATCAGTGTGTGCACACATACACACAACAACAAAAAACTTGGTAAGACTATTTATTATCATATAAATAACGAAATTATTTTGTCTTAGTTTATTTTTTTTACTGTGTGTATGCAATTTAATGATTTTTTTTTAAATTCAAGCTAACTCATGCAGAACAAAAAATTCAGAGGTTAAACCAACAACTGAAGGAGCTTAAATTATCAAGTTTGGGAGCAACCCCTGAAAGTAAGCATTTTATTCATTTTATTTTCTAAAAAATTAAATGTATTTCTGAATTTTTTTAGTATTTATCTCCGTTTATCATCATTTATTAATAATTTGTTATATTTTACCAGATTATTTAGTATAATTTTATGCTAATTTTGCAAAAAAAAAAAAGAAAAAAAAGTTTCCCTTGTAAAAGGGATTTAAAGGAAGATGATTACTTATATTTTTTTAAGTTTCTGAGTATATAAATAGAATAATTCTGTTTATGAACATGAATTGTATAAAATAAAACCCCACAAAACCAAATTATATACTGTCATGCAATTACTGAATTGTTAAATGTGAATTTTCATGTATTATTGGTATCGTCATTTATTCTTAGAATATATGTTTATTTTTAATTAGAATGTTTTAATTAAAAAGTTATCTGTTAAATCTCAATATCACAAGTATAATCCATAATTTTTTAAAGTGTGTGATAATTGAATAATTGTTTTAAAATGCTGGTTAATGTAAATTACCTCTAAAAAATCTCTGCTTCAATTAGTTTTTATCAAGTAGAGCATGAAATTTTATTCTTCAGTTTTTTTTTTTTTTTTTTTTTTTTTGTATGGCAAAGTTAGTTTTGTGAATTGTAAAATATCTATTCTTTGGGCTAGTTTGTGCTTAATATTGATTTGTTTTATTTATGTTAACTAACATTATTTCTTATGAATTCTTATGTATTTAAATATTCACTTTGTTTCTACTATCTTATTTTAATTAAATAAAGGATACATATTCAGTAGCAAAATGTAACAGAGTTCAGTGCTTGCTTCATTACTAGAGTGGGATAGTAACTAATTAAATATAAGTGATTTCTTATGTACTTCTTGCAATGGGATTATATAAAATGACTGATTGTGATAGTCTCTGAAACACAAATACTGAAATAAAATAGTTTCTATGTAGTAAAAGAATCATAACTTCATAAATGTTTTTAAATTTTTTTTAAAATAAAGTACTTGCTTTCATTAAAAATATATTCTATGTATTAAACTTATATACTAATATTAGCATTTACTGTAAATAATGATGAAACATTTTTTTGAGACACATGATGTAAAGGAAAAGTATATAAAATTAACAACTGTGTAATTTTAGCAATATATTTACAAAAGGTTTGTTTATAACAATCTTTTTCCTGTAATTTTGGATGTTTAAAATTTCATTATTTTAAAACTTTTATTTTTGTTCTTCAACTGTTGGGCCCTTTAGTTTAATTTATTTCCTTTGCTGTTCTCATAATTGAGATGTTATATCTTGCAAATATTATTCAAAAGACATATTCATATACTAAATTTGGACTGTAAAAGAAAGATGAATGCTATAGTTTCAAAGTGGGACGAATTGCATATGATGTATTAGATTGCTGTTGGATCATTCTCTTCACCTAATCACTTATCACAATGAAAAACTGTATTGTTTTCACATATTGCATAGATTCACCATCATAATTTTATTCTTGATCTGTATTGCAAACTATAAATATTATTTATAGCAATATTATTTTAATGTATGTTGGTACTCATAATACAACATTGCTGTTAACTGATACAGATATATTGGTATACTTAATTAAAATTTATTTTATGTTTAAAACAATTAAATTTATTAATGTGAAATTTTAGTGAAATTTCATTACTTTCATTGTTTATATGAAATATTGTAAGTATTTGCTCCTTAGTAAATTTAATTGTTTTGATGCATGTAAGAGAAGTAAATCATTTTGCTGTAATAGATATAGATAATGAAAAATATATTAACATTTACATTTAAAATTGTCCATTGCAGCTTTGGTTCAGAAACTAGAAGAAAGCATTAAAGTGAATTCTTATTTGGTTAAAGAAAAGTTACCTAAAGAAATTGCTACTCAGAAGAAATACATAACAGATTTGCAAAAGATAATTTCTCAACCAGCTTTGAGTCGTGCAGATTTGGATCAAATAAACAATAAAGTGAATATTGAATATTATTCTTAATGTATTTTGAAATTTCTTTATTAAGGGGAATAAATTTTAGTTCCCTTTGTTGCGTATGACTGTCATGACCATTCACTATGTCATAAGTTATTTCTTTTCTATATAAATAGATGTTTTCACATTTTAAATTGTACTTCCCTTTGCCTGATATTGTCATCTATTCAAAGGTTCTCATAGATGCAGTCAATGAATTATCTTACTATGCAAGAATATTTTTTGAAATTATGAGTGATTGGCTATGACTTAAGCTTGTGATCTTTAAAGAAATTTGTTTCAAAGGGTTAATTTGTTAATGTAAAAGGATCAAAAAATGGATCTTTTTATTTAACTCTTAAAAGGTATCATCTGAAAAACATTAACTGTATTGGGGGGTGTAATTTCCCCCCAATAAATGAATTTTATTTTATAAATTTAATGGAGACATGTAAATGAGATTAATATTTATAAGAATTACATATCTCAAGAAAATTATTTTTTACAATTATTGCAAATAATATTGTGCTGCCTTTTACAAATGAAGTTGGTACATATTAAACATCTCTCACAGTATATTTTTTCTCTCTTCTTTCCTTGTACAAACACAACATTTTATCTGTTTAAATGTAGATGGTGATATTGACATTGTTTCCTCAACCTTTTTGTCAAGTATTTCTAATATTATTTCCCTTAGGTTATGTGGCAAATTCAGTATCTATAATCATTCTTTAAGAAATGGTTCAATAAGAGAAAACCCAAATTCTAACAGGAAGTTTTGCCTGCAAATGTTTCGGATACCATTTGCAGCATTGCAAAATGCAAGCTAAATATATATATATAACTATGGTACTTAACAGCAAATTAAATCTTCTTGAAATAATTTTAAAAACTTACACTTATGGTATCATGTGTGAAATATCCAGCCAAATTAGTTTTCTTTATTGTGCATCTAACAAAGTACATAAAGTATGTGAACTTTTTCATGATAAAGTATCTCTACTGACACTATAAATGTTTACAGGAAAAATCAGTGTTATCAGTAATTCGGTTTTTTTAATAACATTAGAAAAACAATTTATTTGGGATGTTTTTTCCCCCATGATACATTATAAGGATTAAAAAATCTTTTTGCTTTGTTTTGTTTGATCACTTTTAATGAAATTCTCTTTATTTTTAAAATATGATGCTCACTGTTGTCATTAGCTTTTTTCGCATAATATTACCTTTTTTTTTTATTATTCCTTTAGGGTAATTGTTATAAACGCATTTTAATTAATCAAATTAATTTTAAAAATTTCAATTATTGTATTAAATTTTATTCAATCAGATTTATCGTTCTTTCTTCAATATTCATCTTCTTTTTATAACTGTTAAAAACAAATTCTTTTTAAAAGTTATTATTTTAAGAAATGTTTAATATCATGATTAATTCAAAAAAACTTTATTAGAAGTATCAAAACTTTATTAGAAGTTTCATGTGATGTGTGTATAAATATATATATATATATATATATAGCTTGCAGAAGTCTTAAGATTTTATTAAGAAATATATTTTAAATACATAATTTTTATTTATTGTCACATAAAATTACTAAAATCCACACTGTGAGTTGTTTTATTAAATGAATTTCAAGCTTATTAATTGTATATAAGCAGCTAATACTAAGCTGCCAAAGTTCAATAAAACTAATTTTATATTAATGTCACAGTGCCACTTAAGCAATCATTTTTTTGATTCTTTTTTATTAATTTTGATACTTATCCCTTAAAGTTATTCAAAGGTAGAAAAATAGGAACAAAGATGAATAATATTAAAAAATGACTATTTTGCTATCTGTTCTTATAGAGCATGTTATTCAATTAACAAATAAAATAAACCAGTGTACTTTTAAAATTTATTAATTGAATGTGAATCTTATGTATTTTCATTAAATATGTCATGTAACATTAATTATTTCAGTTGTAACAGCGTAATTATTTATCAATTTTAATCTACAATTTTTCCTTTTGTCATTTTATATCAGATTCAAGAGGTTAACAATGAAATACATGATTTCATTGAAAATCGCATGCGAAATAACAATCCTATTGATGACAAACTTTCCCTTTTTAGACAACAGGTAAGAGAGCTTAGTTCTATTGCAATAAATGTGTTGTTATTGAGTTATAATTTGCATTGTTTATAGGAAATTATTAAGCAAAACTATTTTTGCTTGGCGTAATTAAATATTGTAGTAATGCCTGAAATTGCATGTCTGAAATATGTGTGAATTACAATAAGTTTAGTATAACCTATATAATATTAATTGTCTTTTAACAGGTGTCAATCTTAGCTCATAAGAAAGAGCGTGCAGCAGAGGAACTAAATGCAGCTAGATCTCAATTGTCAGAGCTTCAAACTCAGTTAGAAGCAAAGAAAATTGACAATAAAACAGGTGAAGGAGAATTTTTAAAAGGAGACGAGGTAATACATAGACTTTTTTATGTTAAGAAACATAACTACTGTGTATGACTATGGGGGCAGTGGTGTTGCTAAAACCCTCCTGCTCCCATAACATCCAATCCCAGCTTATGGGGGCTGTCTCCAGATCAGAAGGTGTAGGCTAATTAAATAACTGCGAAAGACTAAAAAAACACAAGATACCAGGAATTAACAATTTATTTCAAACTTAACAATAACTTTAAAAGCGACCTTCACAGGTCTGGAATCTGCGTAGCAAGTGTGGCGAGCAAAGGTTACTCCCTCCTTTTGTTCAAGTCAGCTTGCAGCTCCGCAGTCAAAAAGGTGACGTAGGCAGCCGCCACATGACTCCCCCTCCAGTCTCACGAAGGGAGACGAAACCTTACCCTCCTGCCGGATCTTGTTGGATGTTGGATTCCTGCTCCATCGGCTCATCAGATGTTCCCAAAATGAACGCCGGTTTTAATCGATCCATCGCAATGAGGCGCTCTTGACCCTTGATAAGGACAATGAAATCTTTGGGTAGTCGACGGACCACCTTAAAAGGACCCTCATATTGCATCTGCAATGGCTTTTTGAATGGAGGCCAGCGGACGAAGACATGACTACATGTTTCCAAATCCTTGGGAATATAAACTCTCTGAGGACCATGACGCAGAGGAAGGGCAGGACTGATAGTTCTGATGATTCGTTGTAATTTCGCCACGTAGTCCGGACATCTATTGATGTTTCTCTCCTCATATAGTTGTCCCGGGAGACGAAGACTTGATCCGTATACCAACTCTGCTGTTGAGGCGTTCAGATCTTCCCTCAAGACCGTCCGGAGACCCAACAGGACAAGAGGAAGCGCATCCAGCCAATCTCCTTGATGGCAAGTTAACGCTTGTTTTAGGGGTCGATGGAGGCGTTCTATCATTCCATTGCACTGTGGAGTATAAGAAGCAGTACGTGTTAAATGGATGCCCAGAAGTTTTGACAAACACTCAAAGAGGCCAGATTCGAATTGCCCGCCCCTATCACAAGTCAACCTCTGAGGCGTGCCGAATCGAGAAACCCAGGTGTTTACAAACGCTCTAGCTACCGTCTCCGCTTCCATATCTGGCATAGGAGATGCTTCGGGCCACCTAGTAAATCTATCTATCATTGTAAGGCAGTATTTATAACAGCGCACAAGAGGCAATTTAATTATGTCTAGATGGACGTGTGCAAACCTCTCGTCGGGTACAAGGAATTGCGCTAAAGGGGTCTAGATGTGTAAGTGTACCTTAGACTGCTGACAATCGATGCAAGTTTTGCACCACATGCCTATATCCCTATTCATACCTGGCCAAACATATTTAGATGTTATGAGGTGTTTAGTAGCGCGCATCCCTGGGTGAGACAAACTATGTAACTCATTAAAAACTTTGCGTCTTAATTGATGAGGAACATAGAATCTGTTAACGCCTGTAGAGCTATCCGCATATAACAATTTAGCGCCATCAGGCATTTGAATTTTTATCAGCTTACCACTGAATTCCATTCTACCTTCTAAAATAGATTTCAACTCCTCGTCTTTTTCCTGAAACTTTGACCATAACTCCAAATCAGACAGTGAGGAAAACTGTATCTCATTAATCCTCGATAAAGTGTCAGCTACAACATTACCCTTACCTGGTAAGTATCTAATGTCTGTAGTAAATTGCGAAATGAAATCTAGATGTCTCAATCGTCTGGGAGGGGCCTTTTCCTGTTTCTGTGAAAAAGCGAAGATAAGAGGTTTATGATCTACGTATAAAGTAAAAATACGAGCTTCTAACAGATGTCGAAAGTGTTGTATTGCACTATAAGCTGCCAATAATTCTCTGTCGTAAGTAGAATATTTACATTGTGCAGAAGATAATTTCTTTGAAAAGAATCCAAGAAGTCTAGGACCATCAGAAGAAATTTCTTGCAGGACTCCTCCCATAGCAAAATCACTGCAATCTGTAACTAACGCTAATTTTGCATCTACTGAAGGATGGTATAAAAGCGTTGCATTCGCCATAGCTGTTTTAATCTCTTCAAAGCTTTTCTCCCTTTCCGGATTCCACTGAACCTCCCTTTTGTCACGTTTTTTTGCACCGATTAACAGTTGATTCAACGGTGACAAAATAGATGCGATATTTGGGATGAACCTATGGTAATAGTTTACCATGCCTAAAAACCGACGCAAGTCAGAAATAGTAACGGGTTTTGAGAAATTCACTATTGCTTGAACCTTTTCACTATGAGGAGTACATCCTTTATCATTAATTGTATGCCCAAGAAAATCTATTGTGTCTTTCCCAAAGTCACATTTGGACTCGTTCAACACAATACCATAATTTTTAAATCGTGTGAAAACTTCTTCCAAATGTATTTTGTGTTCGATATGATTTTCACTGGCAATTAGGATGTCATCCAAGTAGGAGAAACAATAATCTAGTCCTCTCAAAACCTCATTAATGAACCTTTGGAAAGTTTGCGCGGCAGAACAAAGACCAAAGTTTAAAAATGGAAATTCGAAAAGTCCGAAAGGGGTAATAATGGCAGTTTTGGGTATATCTGGAGGGTGCACTGGTATTTGGTGATAAGCACGTACCAAATCTATTTTTGAAAATACCTTCTTTCCTTTTAACATATACATGCAATCTTGAATGTGAGGAATAGGGTATTTATCGGGTATTGTGATACGGTTTAAAGCCCTGTAATCTCCCGTAGGTCTCCAATCTGACGATCCTTTTCGAACCATATGCAAGGGACTTGACCAATTACTTTTCGATGGCCTGCAAATACCTCTCTCCATCATATACTCAAATTCTTGTTTTGCGATTTTCTATTGAGCTGGATTTAACCGACGAGCCTTAGCACAAACGGGGGGTCCAGCTGTAGGGATGAAATGCACAGTATCGTGCTTAGTTGTATTCTTAGGTGAAACGTTCAACTGAGTAATCTCCTTAAACTTACGCAAAAGATCCAAGTATTCGGAATACTTAAAGTAGTTTTGCCTCTAGCTTTTAAATCAGTTAAAGGATCAACCAAACAGCGTTTTTTCAAATCAACCAGCAAACCAAAATGTTCCAAAAAGTCCGCACCGATAATAGGCTTAGTAACCTCAGCGACAATGAAAGGCCATTGAAAATTACGTCTTAAACCTAAATCAAGTGTCAGTAACTTAGAACCAAAAGTTGTGATTTTAGATCCATTAGCTGCGTATAAAAAGAAATCAGTTTTCCCATTACTTTTAGTTACATACGCTTTAGGATAACAGGAAACATCACTACCAGTATCAACAAGAAAACCGGTATGGTTGTTTACATCCTTAACAAAAAGCCTGCGACTTTCACCTCTTAAAACAGAAGACGTCGCTACTCCTGTGAGAGATTCGAGTTTCTTTTTAAATGCACATGGAGGTATGCAACGTTTTGCCTTTTCCCGATACCTAAAATGGTACCAGCACAGCCAACCTTCCTGTATCTTAGCACTAGCTCTAGATACTGATGTACTTCGTCTACCGACCAACTTCCTGCCTCATAGGTTCGAACCATAGATAGGGACGTTACCAATTCACAGGTGTCAGAGAGTTTCCGTCGGTTAGCATATCTTGACAACTTGCTTCCTAGTTAAGTTCCTCAGCGTCCAATTAGCCTTTCCGGGAGTATTCGATACTTGTTCCTTGAACGGGTCACCAGCTTATGGGGGCTGTCTCCAGATCAGAAGGTGTAGGCTAATTAAATAACTGCGAAAGACTAAAAAAACACAAGATACCAGGAACTAACAATTTATTTCAAACTTAACAATAACTTCAAAAAGCTACCTTCACAGGTCTGGAATCTGCGTAGCAAGTGTGGCGAGCAAAGGTTACTCCCTCCTTTTGTTCAAGTCAGCTTGCAGCTCCGCAGTCAAAAAGGTGACGTAGGCAGCCGCCACATGATTAAGTGTAAAAAAAGTTTTAGGTTAATATTTATATTTTACAAAAACATTAATGCTAAGATTATAAGCTGAAATTTATAAGAAGAAAATACAAAAGTTAATTTTTGTGTATGAATTTCATTTAAAATTGTGTAAAAATTATGTTTGCTCTGATTATTGTTAGTATTTAGAAAAGAGAACTATATACTGGTATGCAATTTTGCTTCAAATTTCGATGCAATAAAATCCTATAATTGTAAAATTAATTTTTCTAGCTAAGCACTTAAGCGCACTTTCAAAATGATTAACTTGGTGATAAATTGATGCTATCAATTATGCAGCATAATAAGTTTATTTATGATGCATAAATAAGCATCTTAAATTTTTTAAAATTATTTATAGATTTATTGTTACATATTGATATTATCTTTTCTTAAAAAAACCCCATTAGGCTGCATTGATTCTTGCATTTCCAAAACCCTGGTATCCTTGTACATTTTGGACTTTAGGAAATGATTTTTCATTATTTATTGTGTTTTATTAGTTTATTAAAATGTCTCCAAATTTATTTTTTTTTTTTGTTGTTGATCAGAAAGAGTAAATTCTCATTATTCATTTTGTAAGGTTAATAGGAACTAATCTTCCTAATATGTTGATATTAATAAATATTCTTCATGCTGTATACAATATTTATACCTTTTACCCATTATTTTTGTATCTATTTGAGATTTAAACAATTAAATTCACTCATCATATTTATTATAAAAATATTAAATTCACATATAAAAAAAAATATGGAAAAAAAATTTCTTAAATTTCTGTGATATTTTTGTTATTGTATACAATCTATTTCTTCTGTTTCAGTTCAAGCGTTATGTAAATAAATTAAGAGGAAAAAGTAATATTTATAAAAAGAAACGGCAAGAAATGGCAGAGCTGAAAACAGAATGTGGGATACTCTCAAGGACAGTTGATATTCTTCAACAAAAAGAAGCTGCTCTTTCCAAAACATTAGTGAGAATTCAAAATATTTATTTCTTGGACTTTAAAAATTTCTGTAAACTATGTTAAAATATATATAGATGTAATTGATATGTTTGAAAGTTTTGAATCTTTGTTGCAATAATTTAAGTTTTCTTTCGTAGTTTTTTCCCTCTCTCATAATCTTCCAAAATATTTGGAGAAATTATGTTATTATTAGCAGTTATGCAACGGTTTTTAGCATGTGAAAGTTACATATTAATTTTTGGTTTTAGTGTAAGGAATAGTTTCTATTGAAATTTTTCTATAATATTAATAGAAACTATAAATTAACAAAATTTTATAAATTAAGTACTAAGAAATTTCAAAGATTTATTTTTATGTTCAAGAAGGGGGAAAAAACCTCCATCTAAGATTAAAAATCACTTCATATCTGACATATTTAAAGCTATAATGCTGGATGATTTATCTGAAATATTATATCTATTTTACGTCTATTACCATTTGCAATAAAAAATTTTGAAAAAGTATTGTGTTTTTATTGTGACATATTTTACAAAATGATAGACCCATGAGTCTATTGTTATAAACTTTTCTAAGAAGCACTAAAATTAATTATGTTCGTATAAGAGAATGCTATTATTTAATTCTATTTCTCAATTTTATATTCAGTTCAACAGCACTTATGTACATTTAACACCTCTTTTTTTTTTCCCTTGAAGGCTCAACTAGAGATGCAGAAAGGAGTTAGTGGTTTTCATTCTGCTCAGGATGAGTTGGAGAAGGTATCATCTATGAAAGCTGAATTAGATGAGAAGAAAGGTCAAACCCTAGAAGAGATGTCAGTAATGGTACAGAAACTGAACATCAAGATTGCAGAAAAAAAGGCTCGTTTGGCTCCTGTCATCAAGGAATTGAGACCATTGAGACAACAATGTCAGGTAAGCAATATTAAAGTATTTCTTTGTTAATTACGATATTTAAAAGCTGTAAAATTTGATAAAGATGTTCTTCTTGACAGTAAAATTACTAGTCATTTATCAGAATTTTCATTACTTCTTACATTTAGTTTAATAAGGTTTTGTTTTAAATAAGAAATCTGTCCTGCATATACAAATGTGTTGTAATAATTGTTAATTCTTCCAATAGATTTGATCAGTTTGCATATTAGAAGTAACTTGTTGTAAACAAATTCTGTTTCTATATGAGATTTTGAAATACATCAGCTTCAAAATCTAGTTCTGCATTACATTTTTTAATGTTATAATAATTTCAGCTGTGATATATCACAGTGATGTAAATACTGTGATTTCTTTGGATGATTTAAAACAAATAATACATAACTAAACAGAATATAGTTTAATAATACTTTAAAATATAATTCTAATATATTAATTAAAGGTTGTATTAGTACAATATTTTCTCCCTTTCTTTTTCCTTGAAAATGGAAAAGTGGTGTTGTGAATGAAGCAATATCCAGCATTTGGAAATTTTGACTTGTTATATTTGGCAAACTTATATAGTAACTACCTTCTAACTACCCCTTGAGATAAAAGCAGGGTTCAGTAAAATATTGATTTTTGATGAATGGATGTGAAAGAATGCCTTAAAAGCAAAAATTTTTCATATCCAAAACCCTCACATGAAAATTTTGTAAATATTTGAGGCACATTTAAGGATTCATTTTTGTTAAAATTGTTAATAGAAATAATGTATCTAAATTTCTAATTGCTAAAATATTCTTCGCTACCATCCTTCTATAACATTTGTTGTTAGCAGTATCTGAAAGATTACTTTAGAATAGCAGCTTTATACGTAAATAAGGTACTAGCACTACTTAATATTTACTTTTTCTATATATATGATTTTGATCAGAAACTTCAAAAATTTGATGACTTTGAATATTAGTCTTAAAAATTTACTTTCCTTCAATATATATTCAAATACCTAGTTGGTAGTGAATATGTGAATGATGGAGTAGTTCAATGGCACAAGAGCTATGCTGCACCAAATAAGACACAAACCATGATCTAATCATTTGAGAAAAATATAAAAATTGGTTGACTAGAAAGAGGGTCGAAAATAGAGAGAGATCACTAAAGTACCCTGGGGGTACATCACCTGTGTTTACTAAAGACAGTAAACCCCATGGAAAAGAAAGAAATCTTTTGGATACCTCGGGAGCATGATATCTGTACTTACCTAAAAAAGGTAAACCCTGGATTTTTGAAGGATATCCAAAAACTCACACAACCCTTATGAAAGTTGGTTTATTATATTGTTCCCACCTTAATAAACCTATAGAGAGAATGAGTTTATGGTGCAAAAATTATAAACCAATAGATATATGGTTATTAACATAAATTTTAGTAGATAATTTATTATAACAGAAATATAAATTCCAATATTTAAAAATTTTCAAAGAATTTTTGACAGAAATTCTTCTACTGTAGATAATTTCTACTAGAAAATTCATTACTAACACCAACAATGCATATGTATTAATTCATATAACTGTAGTTTTAAGTAATTTTATCTAATTATATTTTCTTCCCTTTTCTAGTAATGCTCCGACATTTTTTGACTAAATCTCAGTATTGTGTCTGGTTTTTAACAAATTCTATTTGCTTTAATAAATACTAACAAAACTTTTTATAATTTATTGAACTTGGAAATTATTGTAATTATGAACTTACTATTATTTATGTTACCACAATAAATACAATGTTATACAGATACATATTAAAAATGAGAAGAAAAAAAAATTAATGATAACAAAAGTGTATTTTTCTCTTTAATATAAAATTGTAATGATCTCGCTTGTAAATGATAGTTGTAAAGCAGCTGCAATTATTGAAACGTCAAGAATCAGCTAGAAAATTCATAAGGGGAAATATATTTCACTCATTCTTTCTGTTCTTAAAACATTTTAAAAGAAAGTGGATATATACTCCCACTACAGCTTTTTTCATACATTATCATTTATTTTTAAAAATTGAATTTTTTAAATATTACAACTTTTCAGAAATGGCTGTTTTATCTTTGCTAGAATGTGAAAAATGCATGAATTAATTTTTTACGTAAGCTTTTGTTACACATGCTTAATATTTTTAGTTTTAAATTTAAATTATCAACCCTAGTGCAGCAGTTATTAAACTTTTATATTATAAGAAATTAAGAAAAATACACAGATCATTGGAAAAAACATTATTTTTCGAATATTCAAAAGCTTTATTTTTGGACACAGTCTCTTAAAAACTTGAAAGACAGAACTTTTTCTTTTGCCAAAAAAGACAGCAGATCGTCAAAATGATGGGTAGAAATAAAAATCAAAAGTAAAATATATTAAATGCATTTTTAAACAAAAATTATCAAAAATATAAATATTTCAAAACAAGAAATAATTTTTTGTATAATTTATTGAATTTACTTTTGAGTATTTATATATGTTGAAGTCAATAAAAACACATTATTTTATAGAAGTAATTACTTACATATAAAAAAAAATCTTACTAAATTAAATTTTTTTCAAAAATCAAGCATTGCAATAATGAAAAATCACTTTGAAATGGGGAATATTGTATTTGGTACAGCTGAACTAATAATATAAAGGATACAATTACTTTTATTTACCTCTAGTAAATGGCTGAATAAGTGAGACCCGTTACACACTCAATACAAATTATACTTTTTACAGCAACACTACATTTACCACACACATATTTATTACATTTGCATCATGTATGTGCAGTCCTGTTTTTAGTACACAGCCCAATTTGGCTTTGGGTACTATTTTTTGAGTTCGATCTCTGACCAGAAATTTGAGAAACAGTGCTTGGGATGGCTTTGATTATTTCATGATTTTGTCAAAGTTCTTCAGAAAATTGAAGCAAAAAAAATCTCTTTTAGGTATAATACTTTTTGTAGCTTCTTTGTGTACAATCCATGCATTTATTGAAGCTAAATCCAAAATATTGTAAAAAACATGCATTGGTCATCTTCGACTTCCTGCTTTTACTGAATAGTCACCGGCCATTTGGTCAAGAATGTTTACATCTTACTTTCTAGAATTATAAAATGCCACAGTTTCAGGCACTTTCTTTTCATTTTCTAATGCTAACAGTTGGGTGTAGAGCAAGGTGATCAGGCATCCCGCTTTTTGCGGAATAGTCCCGATTTTTAACAATTTATCCTGCGTCCTGTGGATTTTTTAAAAAAAATCTTGATTCTTAGAAAGAATGCATGACAAGTTAGGGAACGGCTTGAGAACTGGAAGGGAATATACGGTTTTCGGCTTCTATGTAGCTATTTCATCAGGATATGAACTTTATTTATTTTTTTGTACATTTTATAATGTTAAACTTTAATAATAAAAATAACCGTTGAGAACTGATTATCAAAGTTCGCCTTGATCAGTTGCTAGAATACGACCACCATTGTTTGAACTTAATGAACAGTGGCATTTTTCGGCATTGGCAGCGACGAAAACATTTTGTAGCTGTAAAATGGAGAACACTGTACACTTCTACAGATTTTGTTCTTATGGCGACATGTTCCGCTAGTGATCTAGCATCATTTGAAACATTGTTGCTAAGGAATTACATCTTGTATAAAAATTGGAAACGGCGGGGGATTTTAGATAGGAGAAGGATCAAGGTGTAAGGAGTTTGTTGATCGTCCACGAAGTAACGCCTTCACATATTGAATTTTGTAACTGTCTCTCATATGATACACATCGTTCTGCATGCTAGTTCCAGTTAAAAAAGTTATATTAACAAATTAGCTGTTCAGATGATTTAGGTAAATAATTTATTTGGGTACAAAATTTTTAATCAAAACCCCTTTTCCCCGGTCAATGGTGTCCTGCTTTACGAATGTTAAAATCTGGTCACCTTAGTGTACAGTGCTTGAACCTTCTTGTTCTTCTAACATTGATACACAGTAAAGATGGAATCATTGTGTTTATAACATGAAGTAGACTAAAGTGGATGCTTTGAATATTTTACGGCATCCGGATTTCCCCGCTTTTATTGCTTCATTGTGCCAATGATGCTAGTATTTCTTGTCAATTTCTCAACAAGAGTAAGAGAAATAAAAAAGTTTTTGGTAATGATGTTCTTGTCTTTGCCTAAAATTGGTTCCATCAGACGAAAAACGACATACCTGTAGTCTGAAAGTGCTAAGTTGTCCAGTCTGGTATCATTTTTTCCTAAATATGGAATATCTTTTATCATACGTTTTGACTCTACATCTTCTGCAACTCAAAATTTAATACCACATTTATCAGGCTTACTTGGTATACATGGTAAGAATGGGCATTAGTTTTGGACGGACATAATTGCTCATTAACTGTTATGTTTTATTTAGGTTGAAAGATGAGAAATCAAAGAAGATATTAGAGGAAATTTATCATTTTATAATCTTTGATATCTTGTAGTTTTTTTTTTATCAAATCTCATAAACCTTAATATTTCCTTGAACCTATCTCATGGCATAGTATTACGTAAAAAAGTAGGCCCCCTCATCTTATTCTATAAATTACTGACAGAAATTCCTTTGGCGCAATATGCTCCTTGGGTATACAAAAGAGCTGAAATGGCATCTAATTCTTCAATTGATATCAACCATTTTTAATATTGTAATTGTCAATGAACTTCTGTTTCAATATAATCCAGTATTTTCTTCAAGAGTTATCAGCCAATAGCTGAAAAGCGCTAGATATTCTTCCACTTTCTACGTTTCTCTTTGCATAGGAAGACAATACACCAGCCCTGATAGTAAACTTTAGATTTGAAAGCGTCCAGGTTTACTATAGGTAGGCATTCTTGTGAACATTGTGCAAATTCATTGCTAGAGGCAAGTCCCACATGAGAAGCATTCAGTAATGTAACATTGTTTTCAGTCTTCTTTCTTTTTCGTTTATTTTTAGAGGTAGATTTAGTTTTGGTTGCCGAAACTTGTTTTTGCACTTCATCATCAAATTCAGAATCAATATTGGATATTTCAATTTTCTGTGGAAAAAATTAATCATCTTCCTCAGGTACTTCTTCTCCTTATTCATGTTCATTTAGTCCATGCAAAAGTTGAATAATTTCTTCGTTGCTAAGATCTTTTGTGACCAGCCATATTCCACTGAATATCAAATACTAGTCAAATAATACTATTTGCTCGTTATCACATGTCTCTCTTTAGAGCGCTAGTCATGTGACTGAACAAACAGGTGTTTCACATGGAAAACATTTGTCGTTCGGAAGAGGTATAGGGGAGAGAGTAGGAGATAAGGGTTCTTCTTTTAGTTCAAATAATAACCAAATGTTTGTTTTTTATTACATATTTCATTTTTAATTTGAATTTTATTTGCATTATTGATTTCAACTAGCTTTCCATACTGCCATGAAAATGACGGCTTTATGTCATTTTAGAAACAACAAATTTTCTTTTCCTCTTTAATGCAGAGTAAAATTTTTGTACATGTGTGTGTATGTTTTATGTAAAATTAATAAAAGTTATAAAATTTCAGAAGCCCTAGAATAAAATTAAAGATGTAGCACATTAAACAAATTGCGAAATCGCCACAATAACCGCAGTCGTCTTTCTAGTGTTAAATACTCTTCTCCAGGCAGGTTTAGGTAGTACAGCATAAACATAATGTGGCTTTAAAAAATGTGAAGTGAAAATGCTACAGTTAGAAGTGTAATATGTTTATGTGTTCTGTTAATCAATGAATTTCTTTTTCCTTTCCAACTTTGTCTTATTTATAATCTCATATATTATGTGGCTCAAAACATGTAATGCAGCATTTACATCTAGTTTGTATAAGATGCGAGAAAGTTCCTTAATAAATTCAATAAAATTCTAGCAAAACAAGAGTTTTTCCTTCTGATTTTAGTTTTTAATTATTTCATATGCATTAAATTGTCAAAATATTTGTTCATTAGGACATGTCTTTTGAGTATGAGCAAAAGAAGCAAGCATATGATTCTTGTGCCTTGGGTTTGGAAAGTAACATATCTAAAATTGAACAAGTAAGTCATTTTAGTTGGGGTACACTCATAATATTATAAATATTCTTACTTAAATGCATTTTTTTTTATTTATGTAGTTCAGATTTTTTATTATTATTATGTTGTTTAGATACTCTCAAGACAGGACACAAAATTTTGACAGCAATTTATTCATTTATTGTTTGAAATGCATATATCACAATGATGTGCAGCAATACACATATATAGAATGTCTCAGAAAAGTGCATACACATTTTTAGTACTTAATTTCAGAAAGATATGCTGTTTTATTTGTAACTGGGTAAAGGAATTCTTCACTACAATTATGATGTCAGATATTCCCTTGGGGGAAAAAAAGATAGTTCATTTTGAATGAATGCTTTTTTCTGAAGAGGCTCAATATATAGAGAAAAAGAAATATAATAAAAAACATGGATCACTAATTGTTCAAAAGTGGCATTTATTTAAGAATATGAAATGATTCCATGTGTAAAAATGATTCTGGCTAATGAGGGTACTCAAGATTATGGCATGCTTACTCTTGGCATTTAATGAGCATCCCTTACAAAATATTGATTCTAAAAAAAGTCTGCAAACAAGTTAGATAGACTCAGAGAATTCATTTATATAGAAACTTAAACTCTTTTTGAAATAATTTTAGGGTTTAATAATTACAAAAATAGCTTCAATCATACTGTAACCTTCATTGCTAGTAATACAGACAGTATTATGTTTTTAAAGAAGCTCTATTATTAAATAAGATTCTAGCACTACTTTATGTTTACTTTTTTAAACTGCTTCAATTTGATGACTTAAATATAGCCTTAAAATTTTACTCTCCTTCAATATATATTTCTACTATGCTAATGATATGCAAGAAAAGAAATTTTAAAAAGTCAGTAAAACCTTAAATAAAATAGTTTATAATGAAATTCAATTTAAAAGATGAGACAGTAAAGACTGATTCAGTATCAATTAACAGTTTCGTCATATTAAAAAGGTTTTATCTACAGATATAAAATTTTAAAATAGAACTAGAGAAACCATAGCATTGAATCTTATTTTGGTTCATTTAAGAACTTTTAGTCATGATTAACAGATATGGCAAGAAAAAGATTGCGACTAAAGGATACATTGAGGAGAAAGTTTGAGAATTTTTGCTTTAAGCAATTATGAATTCTTTGTTATCAAGTCATCTGATGTATTTTGTTCAATAAGGTCTGATTTTAACTTAAATTATTGAAGATCTTTAGTTCAACTAAAATTATCTTTATTAATTCTTAATTTGTTTCCCCCATGCATGAAAATGAAACATTTATAAATAACAACAAACATGATAGCTATTTGGATTAAAAATGTATATTCAATTTTTTGAGACACCCTGTAGTTCATTTTTACAAAAGTATTAGATAGCAAATACCAGTACAATTGAAATTGATTCCCATAAATCTGATACACTAAGTTACCATCACTTCATGGCTTATTCAAACCTGCATTAACTTAACTAAAATTGTTTACTGAAAAAACTTGTGCTTATGTGTTCATGAAAATTTTGAAAAACATTTAGTATTTATTTCATACCTTTGAAAAAGTTACTAATTGCAATAGTTTTAGCTGAATTAACATAAATTATATAAATTAAAATGGATTTTAAATAACGCTTAATTTTCAACAAACATACAAAATTTCATATAAAAGCATGAAACATACACAGTTTCAAAAGCATTTAATAAATTTCTATATGCATATGTATAAAAACTTATACTATTGTTATGCCATTTATCAAACATTTTCTCTCGCAATAAACAATTGGACCTCAGTAAAGTTTTAAATCAAAAAATTTAAGAGAATGTCATTGCAGTATGAGGTAGAATAACACTATTTATATATTGAAATAGAACTTTCACTTTTAAATCTATCCTTTTGTAACCTATTATTTTACTTGTATTGATGACGCTTTTAAGCAGTACTAATCTACTATTCTAAGATAGGTCTTAAAATTCTATTCCTGTTAAATGCATAGCAATCTCCATTATTTCCAACAACTCTTTAATGAAATCAGAACAAAATTGTATGACCCAATTTTAGCTTTAATAAGCTATTTTCTATCCCATTAATCTGCTTTTTTAAATTTTCTCAAATCAGCAACATGCAAACAATTGCTTGATTTCTTTTTTTAATTTTCAAATATGTTTAGAATCCAATTGAATCGAATTTCTATTTTAAATTAGGAAGTGAATGCCTATAAAGAAGAGATAACAGAAGCTGAACATCTTTATCATACCCTGAATGTGAAAATACAAATGCTCGAAAAGCAAAATGAACGTGTAGCTGAAGAAATCAAGTCGTATGTTTCCAGTGATGCAGCTGATAAGAAAAAATCTATCAGGTATTTTAATAACAAATATTAGTTTTGAGAATTTCATAAAGATTTTAACAAGTGGATATTCTATTCCAAATTTTATGTCAAACATATTTGCAGAAATATGTACAACTAATTTACCAGAAATTTTTATGTAATAATAAAAACGTTAATTTAAATTAAAGCTTAGAAATGTTAACCAATAGGTGTGACTCTAGAAATGTGACTGAAAAAAAGATATAATTATAAAAGTTTAGTTGTAAACTATGTTATGTATAATAATTTATACAATTATGTTAACTTAATGCTTTACTATCGTTCTTAAAATATTTTGAAACAGTTTATTTCCTGTATTTACAAATTAGGTGAATATAAGGGACCATTCTATTTTCGAGCATTAAATGGGTTCTTTTATCTCTTTAATAAATGAGATTTATCAATATCATAGTGTCATGTACAAGAATGCATATATACACTCTGTAACAAAAAAAAAAAAACGACACACCAAGAAGGAGTTGCCCGATTGTAATGAAATTTCATATGCAAAGACATTTGGACCCAACATGCTAATGATTAAAATTTGGTGTCCAATGAATGAATAGCGGGAGCTACAACGCATCGGAACTGCACACTCAACAGGTGTATATAAGAAGCAATTCTCAATCTGATGGTCAAATTTTCTGTAGCATAGCGATTTAGGATACCTTTCAATGACTGAAAAAATGCCTCACCGCAGAATTCGGGTTCATTACGAGCAACTATCAAAGCTTGAAAGAGGTTGTATCATTGAATTGAAAGAGGCAAATTGGGCAAATCGGAGAATCGCTCTTCATATGAGTTGAAGCGATGCGGAGATTAGAAGATAATGGCAAGATTGCGTGGACTAAGGCAGATTCCATTGTCATAATGGTGGCGGTCAACCTAGGGTCACAGCAGATCAGGAGAACAGAGTGATTGTCTAATCAGCTGTCACAGCTCCATGATTCATCGTTATCAACCAGATGTACGACCTGCACACCGAGTGTCCACTATGTCCATTCACAGACAGCTGATAGAGCAAAGTCTATGTACCAACCACTACACCACCTGCCACTCACACCAGCACACTGTCGAGCCAGATTACAGTGGTGCTTGGTTCGATTGGAATGATGCTGACTGGGGATGTATAGTGTTTAGCGACAAGTCCCTCTTCCAACTGTGTCCTGATGACCATCAAAGACGTGTCTGGTGATGCCTAGGGCAGCATGCTGATCCTGCTTTCACTATTGCATGCCACATAGGTCCTCAATCAGGAGTTATGGTATGGAATGCCATTTCCCTTGATAGCCAGATGCCTTTGGTCATCAGAGGTACACTTACAGCATAGCAGTACATTGACGACATTCTGAGACCATCTTGCTACCATTCCTTTTGCAGTACCCTGGCCTTATTTTTCAACAAAATAATGTCAGACCACATATGGCATGCATTGCTATGAACTGTCTTAAAGCTTGTCAAACATTTCCTTGGCCAGCCAGATCTTGCTCCAATTGAACATGTCTGAGATATGATGGGAAGGCGACTGCATCTACTAGGGAATGTTGATGACCTTGCCCTACAATTGGAGCCAATTTGGCAAGAAATACCGCAGGAGACCATCAGGGAGCTTTATCACTCTATGCCACGTCATGTGGCAGCTTGCATCCAGGCTAGAGATGGAACTTGTTGCTTTGTAACTCTGAAATAAATCATTCAGTTTTTCTTGGAAATTCAATCAGTTTCTATTCTGTACATAATTTTCTAATCCACCAATTTTTGTCTCCATTGGACAACTCCTCTTTTGTGTGTAGTTTTTTTTTTTTTTTTTGTTATAGTGTATTTTGATAATAATGCAACATTACGTCACCCAGATTAAAAATACACTTATCTTTTGAATTAAATATCTTGCTACATTTTTATTACATAATTTTAAATGTTGTTTGAAACTAAGTAACCAGTTTTTAACTGATGCAGCCTATGTTATTTATTATGTTCATATTATAATAAATGTATAATTTTAAAATTCAAGAAATGCATAGATTATCTGCAAGTTACAGTTGAATGAAATGTTTGGTAATTGAATCAAAGTTCTATAGAAAAATTGAGTGCAGGAAGCTCAAAAATATGATTGTTTATATAGTTGATGTATTTAAAAATGAATAAAAGGTATAAGTTAAAGGAAGTCTAAGTGAAATGTTATGTATAAAATGTGTTATGATCTGAAAGGGTTACATTTAATTGCAACTTTAAAAATGAAAAATTTACAGCAGATAAATTTAAAAATTGAATGCAGGCCTTTTTTTTAAAAAATAAATTTCAGATCTACTTTTATTACAATTTTACAAATAAATGTTATCAAAATGAAACATTAAAAATATTAAATTTTTAAGAATTTGCTCTACTCTAACAATTTTTGAAATAATTCTTCAATAATTATGTTTTAAACCTTTTCTCTTTCTTACTTCAGTATGTTTCTGATCAAAATATCTCTTAAATAAACAGGGAACAGTATAATAAAAATATCCAGGAACAGGAAACAAAAACCAAAATTCTGCGAGAACTCCAGAAAGAAGTGAAAGATAATCAGGCCTACAATGAAAAACAAATGCAGATGTGGAGCAGTCTTCAAAAATTGCTTGAATGCAAGAAAAAATGTCAAGAAGAAGAAAATCGTTCAAGTAAGGTTGTTTCTACAGGAACAACTGACAGATTGATTTTATAAATGATTATTTTATATTTATAATGCTAAAATCTTTAACTATTTCTATACAGTTTTAAACAATATGTTCTAGTCATTGTTATGTAGTTAGAAATAAAACAATCACGAATTTATTGAATTTTACAAATCATTACTGATTATGATTAACAAGAATTATAGCATGCAGAAAATTGATTTTGATATTGTTTCACGAAAAGTTTTTTAAAAAAAATCTTAAGGAGAATTAAGAGAACCTGCAGAAATTATATTTAACTGTTTTTTTTATTATGACTTCCAGTTGTTTACTAAAGAAAATATTATTTCCTGTTACAGAAAATAATGTAAGTGAATGTGTGTTATTTTTAAAAAAGTAATTTATGCATTTCATGGCTACATCTATTGTTTATAATCCAAAATGAAGTTGACTTTATGTATTAAAATTACATACAATAAATGCACATTAAAAATTAAGATCAACTTAAAAACACTGAGCATTCATGCTAATACTAATTAAAATATTTTAATAAATAGTTCCACATTTTATTTTGAGTCATAATGAAAATCAGGAATATTAAGTAAATATTTCCTTATAATAATACTAAATATTTAAAATTTAAAAAAATACCAGTGAAATTGTTAATAAAAGAAAAACTAATATAAGAAAACTGCAAAGGATAATTATATATTTGAAATTACAAAAAAGAATTAATGAATTTAAAATGCATATCCATATTTCTTACTAATTTTACATAAGGTTTTGGCTGTTTTAATATCTAAACATAGCATTTCAAGATATTTTCATTACATATTTACATACAATTTAAGTTCTTTATGTAGAAGAAAAGGCTCTGTGTTACTAATTTTGAATTCAATATACCTCTTAACAGAATATAAATTAGAGCTTGTCAACAGTGATTTGTAAATAAAAGTATAAAAGTGAAATACTGACATACAAATTTAAGTAATCTGATCTTTATAATAAAATATTACTTTGTACAATATTTAATATTATGTTTTATCTACTATTTAAAAAAACTTTCTCAGAGGAAATTTTTTTTCATTATGCTGTTATTACATAAACAAGGATAAGTATAATTTTGGTATAGATAAGGTTGTTATTTTATAAATGCTAGAAAACTAGTTTTAAAAAAATCATGACTTTAAATTCCTTATTTTTTTGAAACTGTAATTTTTCTTTTTAAGAAGGAATACCAAAAGAAAAGATTATCATGAAGCAAGACAAAACAAACTGATAAAATAAACAATAAAATTGTTAATAAATATATTTAATCACATAATTCACAATTAATAATTTGACTAGTAACTTGATCCAATCAAGTAGCATTCAACAAAAACACTAACAAACATCACTATATATTTGTTTTAAATATTAATATATGAATACTCAAAAACTTCTTTATTTGACTCATTTTTTGCCAGAAAGATGATTTGCTAAGAATCACATTAATAAGGTCACTTAATTTAGGTAAGCTTTCTGTGCTTAAATGAGGAAAGAGACTCTTCCTTGCAACAAATTTATAATTTGATTGAAAAATAGATAAATTGCGAATATAGATGCTTATTTCATGAGGTATAATAACATAAACATATTGTGGTTCAGATTGTAGTATTAAATTATTTAGTAGATCTTCAAAACCATTTTCATCAATACCAGCAAAATCATAAACAGAAATATCCTTTTGGCTTTCAGTTAAACCCAATACATACCTAGGAGGCATATAAGTCTTGTAAAATACCACAGCACTATTGGTACGACTTTGTAAAGAAGAATGAATGTATGATAATGAAGAGTACACCCCTCCTTGGTGAAAGAATCCAAAGAATAAGATACCAAAAATATTATGAATAATCCATATATAAATAAAAATTCTTTTTTTCATATATTTATTAAAAGTGGAACTACTATGTAGCAAAGCTAATGGAAATAACAATGGAAGCAAAAATCGAGGTTCTTGGTGGGGTATGAGTGATAAAAAGAATAAAGGGATAGAAAATGATAATAGAAGGAAATATTCAAAATTGAAAAAGGTTCGTTTAAAAATATTACTTAAATATGCTAGCAAATATAACATTACAAGAATACCACATGCAGAAAATAGAAGTGGAATATTTATAAGAACATGCAACCAACGAGAATGAAGACCATGAGAATTCAAGTTTTTACCATCAATATTGTATAAAATAAAGTTTAATGGAGTAATAGTTATATATTCTTGTAGATTGTACATTGAAGAATAATGAGTTTTATTATAGTAAAAAGAATCAATAGCTATAAAACTTACGGCAATGCAAGATATTCCCATGCAAAATGAGATAAAATACTTAATCCAAATTTTGAATTTACCTTGCATTCGTAGCAAGAAAAAAAGGAATACCAAAATTGGAAAGGCAGCAAAACATACAAAAGTTGGGCGGTTAAAAATTCCTAATGCAAATGTTAATCCAAGAATAAAACTTAATTTTATAGCTGTCGCATAATCATTCTCATTAGGATTCTTAAATTTACACTGCATACATAAGAATTTACATAAAATGTAAATCATATGACTAAAAAATAAAACTTCTAAGCAGTTAGAGAATGTTCTGATCAAATAAACAATTGTGATGTATGATGAAGCAAATACCAACAATGGTATTTTATAGTCCTTTTTCACAAAAATACATGTTCTATAAATTAAAAGATCATTCAGAAATGACAGAGAACACATTATTATCCTTGGCAGCACCAGCATAAAATAAGGGAATAAAAATGTTCCATGGAGATTTTTTATTCCTAGAAAATCTGTTAATAAAGAAGGAAATCCAGTGATAAAATAAGGGAACACAATATTTCGAATGGGCTTTTCATCTGTGAATTCCCATGCTTGATGAACTCTGAAGTTGAAAATATCACCTACAAAAACATGAAAGATATTCAGAAATGATAAACAAAAAGCCAAGTGTTACAATGGTATTTGTCATAAATGTTTTCTATGAGATGAATTAAGTTTTTAATACTTAAAACCATTAATAAAGGACAGTGAACCAGTTATTTAATTACATAAATCCTATTATATATATATACACACACATTCAAAATTATTGCCCTTGCGAGTAGCAATTCCAGGATGTAATAAATAGCATGTTAATGCTCTTGCTTTCTATTTTTAAAATACAATTAAAATTTTTAAAACTGTTAATTAATGTCTCTTTTTATACATAATAAGCATGCTATTAAGATTTTAATGCGAATTAGTAAGCATTTTGGTTAATACTAAAGAAAGGAGCTGACAATGTCAGCATTTGTAGCTATTAGGCTAGCAAGACATCCCTGATTATCGATAATTTTTCTCTTTGCCTATATTTGTAAACAATAGGTATTTTAGTTAATTTAAAAAAACACAAGTATATTTATATCTGTTTTCTCACAAATTATTTCTACATTAGAAAATACTGTAGTTTAGAAAATTGATCAACAAGGAATTTCTTTAATCTTAGTAATTAAAACATACTGTTTAACAACAACATCATCAATTAGGGTGGGGCATCCCACCACAGTCAATGCTTTTATAATTTATTAAATACAATTTCATAGTTCAAACATTTTTCTCTGTAAGTATATGCATAAAGATATATATTAAAATAATTATTCATCATTTAAGGTAATTTACTATTCATGCAAAGAAATTTAATAAACTCAACCTTAAAATAGTTTTAAAAACTGTCATATTTAAGCATAAATTAAAATGAAGACATTTAAACGAAATCACTATTATTAATATAGTAAATTGAGAATCAATTCCTCAACAATCAAAACAATTTGTATGTAATTTTATTTATGTTATTAAATACAGATAACTTACTGAATAATTATTATGAGGGGAAAATGTTATAACCATTGAAGTAGATTCATATCTAAGCATTGACAAATCAAGGCAAATTCACAATTTTTTTAATTTGATTCTGACTAAAGTTCTCAATGCTAGGATCACAAGAGAATTGCATGTTTTTCTACTTCCTATTTATAAGGTATTTATGCAGATGTTTTCCAGTAAATTAAAAAAAAAAATTTACCTTCACCATTTGATGTTACTTTTTATAAATTGTTTAGTCTAATAACATACACAAAGGAGTTTAATAAAATACTTCAATATTTTAAAAGTTTCTTTATAAGAGAAAAATGATATATTAATTTTTTTAAGAAAAGAATATTCACATGATCCATTTCAGAATAAGTTATTATATTATTAACAATAGGAAAAAGAAATATTGAAACAAAATATTTGGTACTTGCATAAAATTCCATCAACTATGAAAGTTGGTGCAATTGCAGTCAACTTACACCAATAATTTCCAATCCAATTGCACAAATTCAATCAATGTTTGGCAACATTTTTCTGGCTTGACAATACGATTGGTATGATTTTACACATGTAACAAATATTTTAAAATTGGTAAACACATTTTGTAAAAGTAGTAGAATAAATCCTTGCATTATTAACCAGAGGAAAAAAGCTTTAAGTTATCTTGAAATTAACAAAAAAAAAATTCCCCTTCTAGGTATTAAAGTTAAGCATTAAAAACTGTAGATTACAATGAACTAATTTTTTTATTATTAAAATAATCTAGACTTATGCAGTTGAATAAGAAAAGCTCAAAATCATTAGAAAGAACAAGTTTAACTACAGAGAAATTATATTATCTACAAGAACAATGCACATTTTAAATTAAAGTTTTGAGCAAAAGTTTATTTTAATTATTTATTTATGTATAAATTAAAAGATCTAATTATATATAGTTATATAAAGTCTTAAGATGTATAACAAAAACAAGCATTTAAAATAGAAGTAAAAATACAATTCAACAGCGAATAGAGTTGTGCATTTTTAATTTAGACGATTACCATAAACTATTTCTGGTCCTTGAAAATGTTCATCTGGATGAATATAACCAGTTTGAGGAAACAATGTGAAAATAATACGAACGGTACACAAAATGTAATAGTAATAAGACAACTTCATCACTAATTAAAAAAAAAAATTGAGATGCAGAATTAGAGTGAAAAATATCACTCTTTTGTCCCATGAATAGGATGATTAGTTTTCTCTTGGGATATTCAGCTACAAAGGCTGTTTCTCCTTACACACCAATTTTACGGTTTGGCCCATAGCAACGCTGATAAACAAAACGACCGAGCAGACTCATAAAAGGAAAACGTTGCCATTACAAGGTTGAATACAAAAATCTTATTAGAATAAAAAAAAAATTACACAATGACAACGAAAAGAACTATATGATTTTCCATTACAAATTGAAAAATTATACGTGATATGATAAAAAAAAAAATTACAACATAGAATTAGTGCTTAGATTAGAATAATTCTCAGTGGCTTTGTGGCCGGCGATATTTCATTCGAATCGTTGGTATGAATTCTGATTACCCTTCCTACTCTATTTGTTGTTGAGAAGAGGAGGAGTCACTTTTTTCTCGCTCTATTATGGTATGGGTGTCGAGAGTGGAATGCCAGTTTAAGTGTCAACCTAATAATAATTTGATTTCAATTCGAAATTACTTGGAAAATTATAGCCCTGAAGGAAAATTGCAGGATCTATTGACTAATTTTAAATATCTAAAAACATGTGAGCTGTAAATTAGATTCAATGATTTACACATGTTTAAATATTGTTTAAGACAGCATTAGCAGTAAATTATGTTTAATCATTTATCAATGTTTAAGCCAAGGAAAAAACGAAATAGTGTATTTTGCTATTATTATTTCTCTTAATGAGTAGCTGACAACACTTAAACTTCAGGCATCGTTAAAGAGAGGGCGAAATGGGTGTGGCTCCTTTCTCAGTGGGCGTTTCTGGTTGGTAAAAAAGAAAAACACGTTGTTTCTCATTGGTGCGGGTGTTGTGTGAAATTTTTAAGGGTTGTCTGTTTTGACTTTTTAGCGCTTTTTATGCATTTATAACTCGTAGGGAAGGATTAAAATATAAAAAAATCCTAAATTCTTCTAATTTTTTTTCCTTTACTTAAAATCTATATAAATTTGAGCTTCCTTTCATAGATGAAACACTTTTTATTAAAGCTTAATGAAAACAGGATTTGAATCATAAAGATTTAAAATTACTAATGTTTATTATATATGTACTATGATTCATATTTATGTATACTTTAAAAAGGAATTAATTTTTATACATATACAAGTTGAATCTTTATCTAAAGTACTATATCTCAAAAGATAAATAATATTTAAATATATGCCTTTATCAACATAATCCCTGTTATATAATTAAAAAAATTTATGCGCATGTATTTTTTAATAAAAATTTAATCAAATTATTCGGATGCTATATTTTCTTTTAATTTTAAAATTAATTACATATTTATTTCGTTTTTATAAAATAAATGTCATAAATTTTATTCCTTAATCTCAGCAAATTTCATTCTTAAAAAATAGTTTGAAAAGCGGGGTTAATGCTGGTGTCCAACGCATTTACTAATACGTTTAGGCACATGAAGTCTTAATAGCTTTCTCTTTCAAAATTAATAAATATTCATTCTTTGAATAAAAGTAAAAAAGCAATTGAGCTATGAAAAATGTGATTTTGTTTATTTGAAACTCATTCTCGAAATAAGAATGCCGCGTTAATAAATTTGGGAAAAAAATTAAATTACAAAGACAGAAAAAAAATTAAAACGTTACTTTTATTTATTTATTTAATATTCAAATAATCATACGGTATTACCATACTTTCAGCAACAAATCAGAATTCCAAAATTTTCAAAAAAAAATTGACTTATTCCATTTTTTTTCATTAAAATGAACACTCACAATCCATGAATATTATTTGCACTAGTTCGTATCTCATTTAAACTACCGAATTGTTGATAAAGGTCATGACCGGCGAAATATTGGCCTACTCAGCCGGTGTTGCAAAATCTATTTTTACAAAAATCTGCGAGATTAGTATAAATTATAAGAAAAATAACATCGGATTTTTTTAATGGAAATAAAATATTTATGCGTCCTATTTTGAAACTGAAATACGGATGTTATTTACTGTTATTAGCATAATTAAAATATTAGAATGCGAATAATGTAATTAAAGTTACCATTAACAAGCTTATTTAGACTGCAATTTCTTTAATTCGTTAAAGTATCCGTACACTTTCGGAGAAAATTTTTTGAAACATATTGATATTTACAACCAAAATATTTTTTATGCTAAAATATAACCTAAAACTATGAAAAACACATTTTAATAATCTGCTTTAAATTAAAAAAAAAAAAAAAATTGGAGTGGAAAACAAGGTGAAAATAGTACATACATTGATTATCAGAATAACGTTCATAATTCAACAGTAAATAAAAATATCATTATTCTGTAAATTTTGTCTTATCGTAACAGTTTTTGGGTCTGGTATTACTTTCATGATCAAAATCATATTACCACATTTTTTATTGTGTTTCGAGTCAAATAACAATGAAAAAGTCAAGAAAAAGTTACAACAATAAAGGATTCACACCTTTGTTACTAAAAACATATCAATTTTACAAGCATAAAAGTGGTAGGGATTCTTAAAAACTATATAAGGAGGATGCTTGCAAAATCTTAATTAATTTGGTTCATAACTTTTTCTGATATCTATGTTGCCATATGTAAATATGTCGAGAAAACTCATTTTAAGAAAAACCAAAAACAAACTTTCAAATGCAATTAAAAATTAGCTACCGAGTAAAATTCAAATCCCTGTAACTGAAGTTCGAAATAAGGTATAAGCAAAATTCAAACACTATTAGAAAGAAAAAAAATTTACATTTTAAACTGACATTAAAATTAGAAAATTGGAAAATTTGACAAAAATTACGTTTTAAAGGTGTACAGATACTTTAAGCCAATTCATTCATTTCATTAAGATTTTTTTTTTTTTTTTTGTAATATATGTATCTCACACTTGTGAACTTCTAATGCAGGTTTCTAATCAGTAATATTGAAATCCGAATCATCATCATTGGAAATCATTCTCTGTTGAGAATGCTGCTAATATCAATTTTGGTTTTAAAACATAACAGACATCTGCCTTCGAGTAGAAGATGCATTTCCATTTAATTTCATTTTCAACCCGACTTTTCATGCTGTTTTGCAAGATTTTCACACATTCCAATTTTTTTATTTACTATCTTTGTAATCAAAAGTAATCAAATAACATTTCGGTACAAAAAATATTTGAAAAATTTCCAGTTACGTCGTTCTATACTAAGGCAACAACAATCAAATTACAACGAGTGTCGGTCCGATTTATTCTTTACTCAATATAATCTTCCAATTACCAGGAGTTAATAAAAAAAATTAAACTTACATATTAAATATGTGATTAGTGCATGTATGAGATTAAAAGCAGGAATAAGGGAAAGAGAAAGGAAAGAAAGAAGGAAAATGGATGAAATATTTTCAATGATAATGAAAGTTTTTGTAACAGATTTTATAATTTTTTTACTAAGATTATCATAAAGATAAAGTTATTTCATTTATATTTGTTTGATTTTTTTTAAATTTCATCTTTTTAACCCCACCTCTGAGTCAATGGATAGACTCTGCGTCCACACATCCTTACTAAGAAAATAGTAGTCTGTATCCCTAAACGGCTGGGCTGTATCCCTAAAACGGTGAAGTACTGTAAATTTCTTTCATTTGACATTTATGGTGGACATCTAAAGCGAACCCGCTAGAGTTTCTTTCAGCATGTCACTATGTGTACGAGAACAGCCCCCCCCCCCCCACTTCCTTCCAGGAAATGCCAATTCTTTAAATGCCTTTCAGTCCCGACTTCAAGGCATCATGAACAAAGACGAAGTATGCAAACTCAACAAGACGAAAGGGGAGGGAGCCTCTTAGAAAACTTTTACAAGATACAATTTTGTTTTATTATTGTTTGATATTCTGGGAGGTGCAACTTGATGTAGATATATCTTTCAACCTCTTATTTTTACAACGTTTTTCTGAATTTCACTTGGTGTGTGTGTGTGTCATCAAATTTTCGATCGTTAATTTAACCAACTTCCCATCAAGCTAGAGCTTTGAAATTTTGGGAATCATTCGTACTGGCCTAACAATGCAATATTTAGACGTTTGCGACAAGTTTTAACTAATATTTCAATAATTTTAATAAGTCAAAATATTCTTTCCTCTCGGCGCTTTTAGGATTGAGGAAAATTTTTTTCCCCCTCTGGGAACACCGGGCACTCCCCACACCGCATGAGGCCTCGTAAAACTATTGTACTCACAAAGGGGAGATACTATCTCCCCTTTACTATCTCCGAGATAGTAAGGGTTGCTGACTTTCAGTCAGTAATCATTCGCAAGAAAGAAAGATTCCAATATTTGGCGCCGTGTCTTATCACAATAATTTTTTCTGAATTCTGGTTCCCATTTTTTTTTTTTTAATGGAATGACTTACAAACTTTCAAATGCATGTTTTGATTTTATGTGTATTATGAATTTTTTAATACGCTCACAAATGTCTCTTTTTAAGTAAATTTTAAAGTTAAAAATAACTAACAGTTTTAACTAATATTTCAATAATTTTCCTTAATAAACTTTGCCATCATATAAAAACGTTGTTTTTAAAAACGTTGGTTTTTATATCGAATTATTTTCTTTAGATTTTGAATAAACATTGTATGCACTTCTTATATATTTTAATGCATAAAATAATTGAGTTTCTTAGAATCTTAAATGAAGGTGAATAAGTATTTCTAAAACTGCTGAGGAAAAAAAAAAAATCTTTCAGCATTTTCATAAGGTTTATGCTTTTTCATGGTTTTCATTTTCATTCATATGCTTGCTAATCTGAGAAGTGTAAAACATTTTTAAGAAAAATCAATTATAAAATTCAGAAAACTGTTATAAAAAACGAAGCTTTTGTGGGCAACAGAATGAAATCTATTGAGTTTTTCAAATTCAACGCAGAATATGGAAAATAAACTTGATGTACCTAAACAAAAAATTTCCGATGCTTATTTATGTGAACATCTATACGCGAATAAAACATATTGTGGGAATGATAATGTTATCGGATTGCATTGTAATGGTGCCCAGTATCCACAATAGTTAAATAGTCGTGTCGCAAGCTCGTGAATCACCATACTTTTTAGTCCAGCCGAGTGTTCGAATCTTCATTGCACAAAACACGCACTATGAAGTGGGTTAATGCGTTTTAAATTGGTCAAGGTTCAAAGTCCTTACGCGCTTAAGTAGTGTGAGAAAATAAGAGAATGGTCTGCCAAGCTAAGGCATCGTCCTCGTCACGTGACCATGTTTCAAAATTATTAATAACTTATGTACCTTATAAGAGCGGCATTAATAAATTTTGTTGCATTACAATATTCGTAACCTTATTTTCAGAATTCGATTCGAATAAAAAATTTTATTTTTTTTTATTTGAATAATTAATTCGGAATGAAAATAATTTAGAGGGAATTATAACAATATAAGATAAAATAGAGTAATACATATATTGTGTCACGTTTAGCCGCTATAAAATAATAATAAAAAAATTCGGTGAGAAAGGAAAATGATGTTTCGCTACAATATATTTTAAGATGAAAATTTAAATTTTTATAAGTATGAAGAGAAGTTTGTTGAAACACTTTTTCTCTCGTTTCTTACTCTTTAATAATTAATATTTTCATTCATTACCAGGATATATTTAAATAACCTTGTACCTTTAAATTTAATCCCAACAGGAAGCAAGCATTTATTTTCGTTGAGTGCAAAAAGTGATTGTAACGAATTTTGAGAGGAAAAAAAAATCCACGTATATTTTATTTCTAAAATGTTATTCCCTTCTCGTAACTAATGATAGAGGCATGTAAAAAGATTTTACATATTTTCCTTTAATTGGATAATTATTTTCTAATATCAGTCGTTAATATTTGATATTCTTTTTTTGCTAAGAAATTCAATGAAAATTTTATTTATTTATTCAAATCCTTCTTTTTATTCTTCGCTATAATGCATTAATTTTATTACAGAAAAATTCCTCTACATTGGACAAACAAATTCCATACTCAACCATTATTAAAGATGTCTAGTAAAATATTTTTATTTAGTAATAAATTTTGCAGGTTTCACAAGAACTTGATTCGATTTTTAAGTACATTGTTAGCTTCCCATCGAATAGACAAAGTCTCTTATAGAATTAAAACAATAAAACGTGTTTATTATTTGAAGCTGATTTATTTACTTTTCGAATTACTATTTAGATAAAGATATATGAAGTATTTAAGAATATTGCTTTCAAATAAAGATTGTTAAATTAGTGGCCCAATTATACGTTTTCCCTCCCGCTCCCCTCCCTATTTTATATACGATACATTAAAAAAATATATGATGCATTCAAATATAGATTGTGCAAAATGTTTGTTTGCATTAATGTCACATAACGGATTTTTTAGAGCAATTCTAAACCAAGATCAGGTGACGAAAATGATACCTGAACTTAAAACTTCCTTGTTTTCCTCGTGATTATTTTTGGTCAGTACTCGGAGCATCGTTAGCTGGAAAATCACATCTTTAGGCACTAAGCTGTTTCATTCTCCTTATTTTAAAAGCTATATTAAATTATTTATTATTAATATTGAAACTGGAAGGCGGTTGTTATCTGTAATTATTAGTTTAATTGTTAGATTGAATTTCGAATAATTGAAATTATCATTAACAAATTTATTCGCATCGCAATTTTTTTCATTCATTTTTTTTCAAGCCAATTCATTCCAGATAAGAAAGTTATTTTGAAAGATGTCTCTCACCCTTCTAAATTGTTAATGCACTGCTTTAATCAGTAACATAGAAATTCGAGCCGCTATCACCATTTGTTGTTGTTGGGAATGTTGTTAATTTCTACTTTGGTTTTATAACATGACAGGTATGGTAAATAAACCGTCATTAACGGACTTTGTTTATAATTAGAAATTTGTACCATAATGCTGCCAATTGTACAATTTATGCAAAAAAATAATAAAGAAAATTATATAACTTCCAATAAAAAATGCATTTTCATTTAACTGCAATTTCAACTCAACTGTTTTGCTAGATTTTCACACATTCTAATTGCTTCATTTACTATCGATGTAATTAAAGATAATCAAACAAGTATAATTCGTTACAAAAAATATTTTTTGTAAGAAAATTTAGAAAATTTTTCATTTATTTCGTTCTGTACTAATAAAGCAGTAATTCGTAAATTGCTTTAAAATTTCTCGAAATTTGTTCAATTTTTCAAAAATATTTTTATAACTTATTTACTTCGATTTTTTGAACTCAAAAACATTGCGTTGGTGGTGAGGGAGTTAATATTTTCTAATGCTACTAAGAATACTAATTTTAGCTTATTATTATTTAGCGTTGAATATTAAATGTGAATAATAAAACGAAATACCTATTAAAAAGGTGTTATTTGTGCAGTGACGTGTGAGTGACAGTTGAGTTTTATGGCACAATAGCCTAAGCAGGCAATGCTGCGCCAAACATTTATTTGTGTGGATAAAGGAACAGGAAATTTTATTGTTTTTAACAGCACAATAAAAAAATATATTTATAAATCATAATAACTGAATATATCTTTGTTCAAAATTTGGTTTCGAGAAAATGTAACATTTTTTTGTTTCCAAATTTTAATGTCTTTTGGATTTCCTTGTTGATAAGTCTTTATATAAAGCATTTAAAAATTAGATGGCATCAATTAGAGGCTATTATTTACATTATTATATAAGTTCGTAAACTGGTCACTTTTCAAAATTTTATTGTAATTATTTTTATAAAAATGCTTGTGACAACTATTTAAGTTCCATCTATAATCTATAACATAAAAAAAAATATTTTTCTTTAACTGTTATTCGATATTTTGTTGTTGAGTTTCGAACATAACTTCAAACACTGGTATGGTCAGGGACGTTTTAAGACTTCTTGAGGCCCTGGACCCTTAGGGAAAAATAGGCCCCACCTGCGACCCTTTAATCTAATTTGATGTATATACGTGAACAATGAAAGCAATCCTTAGTAAAATTAGGTTTTATGTGAGTAATCGTTTCCTACATTTTAAATGTGCAAAATCATTAATTAGGTCTTCAAAATCAATTGTTAATAATATGTCATTTCAATACTCATCAAGCTTAAATTATTCAAACATGATTGAGTCATACGATTTCTCAATTCATTTTTGACCAGTTTGAGTTTTCAAAATGAACGCTCACCACTCGCGTTAGTATTCATCATTTATAAGAAAATTCTCATTATTATTTCAGTATTGGGAAACACCGTGAATAGTCGTTTTCATTACACATGGTTGAATAGATTGTGTTGATCCCAATTCCAGTCGCCCCCCCCCCCTTTACAACTCTTCTTCATCTTCATCTGCATTTGTAGAATTATATTTTTTATTAATCTTTCTTTTTTCCATTTCTTCTTTTGCTTTTTCTTCAGCTTTTCACCATAAGTGATCTTATACGACTTGAAATGTTGACATTCCAAGTCCAGTTTCTCGCCATTAATGATTTTATCGAAAAATTCTGATATTTTCTCGCACGCTATTTTAATTTCTGTCTCATCCAAATTAGAAATATTTTCAAAAAATCCAAACATTTCAAAAGCTCCTCATATTTTTTTAATAAGCGTTAATATATTGCAAATTAGAGAATCGATTATTGGTAAAAAGGTTTCTATTTTGAATTTCTGGCTATGGCTGTTTTCAAACGTTGTGTCGGTGTCTCTATTTCCTTTAAGGAAAGTTACCCTAACACTGCGTTGTCTTACACGCTTGTGAACACTTTGATATTCCTTTATAAAGGATACTTTCTTGGCTTTTGATTCATAATAATCAAAGCAATCTCTTTTGGCTTTTATGTATATCATTAAGGATTTTAAAAATTTTACTCCTTTCGACAAATCCATATTTTTACTGTCGAGAAATATATTTACTTTGTCAATAAGAATCAAAATGTCATTCCAAAGGATAGTTTAAAAAGCAGTTTCTAATTCATTCTTCTTAATTTTTAATTTGTCAGCAGAAAGTCGAGTATCCGCTGCCTGTAATTCTTAATTAACTAAGCAAACAAGCTCATGACAATTTCTGAATATCGGGAGATTAAAGCTTTAATTGCAACTGCGCGTGCTGACCAACGTGTTTTTGACAGGTTTTTCAGTACATTTTTATTTCTATCACAGTTCAAATTTAATGTTAGTATATTCCAACGATGAATTGACGATGAGAAAAAATTATAAGATTTTGGACGAAATCAAAATAAATTTTCACATTAGAGTTACATTCTATTGCTTGAAAGCCAATAATTCAAAAAATGTCCTACACATGCTACGTAACAGGTCAATTGAAAAGTCCCCGGCCTGACAAATAGATGGCTCTACTAGAATTAAATCCATATGTTTTTTAGTTAGCCCTAACCCTCAAAAGATGCGTGTATAAATTTGACAAATGTCGGATCATTAGTTTGTGAATTATAGCATTTTGAGTGAAGCAACTTTTGCTATTGTGAAAAAAATGGATAAAAAGGAATTTCGCATGTTGATAAAATATTGCTTTTTGAAGGGAAAAAATACAGTTGAAGCAAAAACTTGGCTTGATGCCGAGTTTCCGGACATTGCCCCAGGAAAATCAACCATCAAGGATTGGTATGCTAAGTTTAGACGTGGTGAAATGAGCACCGAAGACGGTGGACGCCCAAAAGAGGTTGTTACGGATGAAAACATTAAAAAAAAAACCCAAAATTATTTTGAATGACCGTAAAGTCAAATTGAATGAAGTAGCAGACACTCTAAAGATATCGACTGAACGTGTACATCATATCATTCACGAATATTTGGATATGAGAAAGCTTTGTGCAAAGTAGGTGCCGCGCGAGCTCACTTTTGACCAAAAACAACGACGAGTTGATGATTCGGAGCAGTGTTTGAAGATGATCAAGCGTAATAAAGCCGAGTTTTTGAGTCGATATGTGACAATGGATGAAACATGGCTCCATCATTTCACTTCGAAGTCCAATCGACAGTCATCCGAGTGGACTGCACACGATGAACCCGTTCCAAAGCGTGGGAAAACGCAACAGTCGGCTGGCAAGGTTATGGCGTCTGTATTTTGGGATGCGCAGGGAATAATTTTCATTGACTACCTTGAAAAAGGAAGGAGCCTCAACAGCGACTATTACATAGCGTTATTGGACCGTTTGAAGGACGAAATCGCTGAAAAACGGCCACATTTGAAGAAAAAGAAAGTGCTGCTTCACCAAGACAATGCACCGTGTCACAAGTCAGTGAAAACGATGGCAAAAATCCATAAATTGGGCTTTGAATTGCTTCCTCATCCACCGTATTCTGGCCCCCAGCGACTATTTCCTGTTCTCAGATCTCAAAAGAATGCTCGTTGGGAAGAAATTTTCGTCGAATAAAGAGGTGATCGCCGAAACTGAGGCCTATTTTGAAGCACAGGACAAATCGTACTACAAAAATGGTATCGATAAGTTGGAGGGTCGCTATAATCAGTGTATCACCCTTGAAGGGAATTATGTTGAATAAAGAAAAACTAATTTTGCCAAAAAAAATGTGTTTTACTATGGTAGGCCGGGGACTTTTCAATTGACCTGTTACATAGCGTATTTATTTTTTACTTGAAGTCGGGCTTGCGATCCTGAATATTTTCCTGACATATTCGAGGCATTGTCGTATGATTGACCTCTACAATCACTGAGGGAAATGTTATTTTCCAACAAGGAAACCACAACGTCCTTCAAATATTCTGCAGTATATCCATTAATATTAATAAATTGCAAAAATCTTTCAATGGGTGCACCATTTTGGACAAACCGTAAAATAAAAGTTAGTTGGTCAGCATGAGTCACATCTGGGATAGAATCAACGGAAATAGAAATATATTTAGCTTTCTGTATTTCAGTGAAGATAGTTTCTAAGACTTTTGACGCCATGACTTCAATGAATTAATCACAAATTGTAGCAGATAGATAAGAAGGATTACCTTTTCCAGAATTGCCGTACTTTTTAAAATGTTCATTTAAAAATGGATCAAATTTACTAAGAAGCTCTAAAGTGCCTAAGTAATTTCCGTTATTTTCTGAACCTATAGTTTCGTTTTCCCCTCTAAAAGGCAGTTCTCTTCTTGCTAAGAATTTTATAACAACCACTATTATCGTTAGTACTTCTTTCCAATAATGACGCACATCATTGAATTGTTTAATAAGTTGGTTGTCTATACGACTAGGTAACTGTAATCGACTGTGGTAGTTCATCATACACTATTAGTGTTCAGGTGCGTTTTCATGCTGTGAAATAGCTAAATTTGCATGCTTCCAATCATTGAATCCGCTACTGCTGAATATAGAATTAGTAGATGAAAATAATTTACATATGAAGCAGTATACTTTTCTTTGTGACGGAGAATATACTAGCCATTCACGCTCTACAACCTCACCATTGAGTTATTCTTTTTTGAACAGCAACTTAGAGAGGTATCTTGTTTTAGTTTTATCATTTTTTTCGTTATATATACGTGCTGATTTTTCAAAATCATTATGTTTATTGGAACAAACTGTCGGACCTTTCTGAACCCAGTAAGACTGTAAATTTTTGTCAATATATGAAGGCCACAACCCTGGATCTGTACTTATTTAAGAATATTTGAAACGTCATCAGTTATTGTACTTCTTTTAGTAGGTCTTATAGCACCTTCTCGAATATTTAAATAGTCTACTCCTCTCTATCCTTCAACTTCGGGTACATTATCGGATATACTGATAGAAGTGGTAGAGATAGATGTAGGTGTAGAATTTGTATTAAGAAAAATTGGGTGAGTTTCGATAATTTATCAATAGATTCCTGCTTTTCCTTCGATCTTTTACGTTTCGCAGCTCCACTTTCAAAACGTTTCATTCTGACTTATCCTGAATCTGGAATAATTAAAATAAAGCAATTGTAAAATTTGATAGAAATTGGGGACAGTAAAGTATTGTGGTGGCTTAAAATAGGTATTTTTATAACTTTGTTACAACATGGATTAAATCTTTATTTTATACTTATTCGTTCTTAAATCTACTGAAATATCATCACCACAAAAGGTGTATCCTAATTTTGTTCAAGAGATTATAGAAAGAATTTCACCAATGCAGCACGAAGACAATAACCAAGACATTTCTAAAATGGCAATGATGTTGCAGTCTTGCACTAACGTATACGAATACTATCAGAAAATGACAACGAAGAAAATCTTTTTACCTAACTTATGTTAAATTGCCTAATTTTTGTGTGTGGTACGTTGTTCTCCCTTTTTAGAGGATACTTTACTTTATATGATATATGTACAATCGTTATGAAATGAAATATTTGTGTTCCTAACATGGGAATACTTTGTTTGTTGTATTATTTTTGCTGATTTCTTAGGACTGGAAGTAATCTTCTACTTTTCCATAGATGCAATACTTTGTATATGTGAATTTCTTACACGTATTTTTAGGGAACATATCTATGGTGCACAAACAGAATTAGATGCATATTTAAGGGGCCATCGATTGAAATCGAAACTTGAAACCGAAGAAAGCTTCTAGGAAGGGAATGGGCGTATCCAAAGGAATGGCGAAGTACTCTTGCAATAGTGGTTGTAATGATCGAAGTTTCTTTGTAAAAGATAAATTATATGCGCTCTTTTTCTTAATTTTCATTATTTTCCCGACTTTGAAATAAACACTTTTTTTCATGCTTTTATTTTCCAAGTTTGCATTTATTTAATTCCATTTTCTGATGATTTCATGTTCTGACAAGCTGTCGTATGAAAGAAACGTAAGTTTAGGAATGGGTTCTGTTTATTCCCCTACAGTAATCGGTGCTCCATTCTCAAATACCCCTCAATCGCCTGCTATTTTTGTTCAAAACTAAAGATAACGATGCGTCTATTGCTTCCTTCACAATCGGAAGGGTCGAGTTAGATGTCCACTTGACCTTCAACAACTGTAACACCGCTGGAATGTTATTCGAGCACATAGGCCGCGGAGCGGCCCTTAAGCTCGGGTCGGTGAAATAACTGTAACACCGTTTCTATGACCCCTCTTTTATTGCCTTTCCTTATCGTTCAAGTACTTAAAAACTACCCGTCACGTACAAGTTTTACAAAGAAACTGCTTTTCTCACTGTTTCAATATGTGGTCCACTTTCCTGTTTGAGGAACAGCAGTTCCGGCTACTTATTTTTAAAATCAAATCATTTAATTTATTGAAGATCTACAATGTTAATTAAATATTTTCAATCAGTACGAAAAAGAACCATTTCGAATTTTGTGCAGTGATTAATTACTATAAAAAAATAAATTTTAATAAAGGCGGAAACCGACTCGGAACAATTTGCGGTGATATATGTCAATACGAAATGGCATCAAAAACCTTTTTTAAACAGTTTAATAAAAGCACTCAAATTGCAAAATCTAAACTTCAATGCATCATGTATTTTTTAATAATTGTTTATAAGGAAAAAAGTATATAAATCTTTTGCATAGTCTTTTTTTTCCCTTTCTATTTTATTGAGGCTAAAAAATAAGTTTCATTATTCTTGATTATTGTTATATTTTCAATTTAAAACAAAAAGCGATAGCTGAGTAGTTATGGTCTCGAACTCGATGGTTCGAATCCTGGTAGCGCATAAGACCTATCATGTAGAGCAGAGGTATTCAATCTTTTACGTTTTGGGAAACCCTTTGAGCTTTTAGGAACCCCTTGATCAAAGAGCAGGAAAAAATAGGATATCAAAGCTTTAATCCTACTCAAATTTACAAAATTACTATTGTAATTTTATTTTATGGAATAAAAACATATTAAAGTATCCGTACACCTTCGGGGAAAATTTTTTGAAATACATTGCTGACAAAATATTTTTTAATGCTAAAATATAACCTAAAACTATGAAAAATGCATTTAATAATTTACTTTTAATTAAAAAAAAAAAAAATAGAGTGGAAAACATGGTGAAAATAGTACATAAATTTACTATCAGAAAAACGCTCATAACTCAAAAGCAAACAAAAATTTCATTATTCTGTATATTTTATCTTATTCATTATAACATTTTTGGAGGATGGTACTACTTTTATGATGAATATAATATTACTACAATTTTTATTGTGTTGCGAGTCAAATAACAATGAAAAATAAAAAAAAAATTATAACAATACATGATTACAGTTTTGTTGCTAAAAACGTATCAATTTTACAACCAGGAAAGTAGTAGGGTTTCTTAAAGACTATATAAAGAAGATACTTGCAAAACTTAAATTAATTTTTTTTATATCTTTTTCTGATATCTGCGATGCCATATGTAAATATGTCGAGAAAAATCATAAATGAACTTTCACATGCAATTGAAAATTAGCTACCGAGTAAAATTGACATCCCTGTAACTTAAGTTCTAAATAAGGTATAAGCAAAATTCAAACACTATTAGAAAGAAAAAAGTTTAAATTTTAAACGAGCATTAAGATTAGAAAATCGACAATTTTGACAAAAATGACGTCTTAAAGATGTACGGATACATTAATAAATAAGACAATGAATGGTAAGGCAGCTGATGAGATTTTTTTTTTTTTCTAAAATATATTCTAGCAATATTTTAAATTATAACAAATCCGTACATATATTTGTACATCCGTACATATACCCTCACCCTTTTGAACGAATGTCTCATTGGAAAATACCTCAACCCTACGGGATAGTAAGGGGTTCCCTAATGAGCCATAAAATTTCCTGTCAACGTTCATTGTGTTGCCACAACCCTCCCTAATTATCGGTCTCCAAAGGAGGGGAAAGAATTTGGAAAGAAATAGACCTATCACGAATACGTCTAATTGAAATGCTTTCGGTGAGTTCACGACCATATGGAATTATAGGTTTGGTCGCTTTATAACTCGAAAAAGTATCAAAGAAAACGCGCTAAGCTCAAAGAGTTAACCAATGTGTTGAATACCCCTGACCTAAGCCAAAGAACAGTGGTCAATATGTGACCTAATGCGTCTCGATGATTGTATTAGAAGCAAGTGATTTTATTTTATATTTATACTTATTTTTATAAGCAAGTCGTCTAATATTTTGGCGCATTAAGTAAGCAAATAGTGATCCCTTGCGGAACCCTTGTAAAAGTTCCTGAGAATCCTAGGGTTCCACGGAACCCAGTTTGAAGACCTCTCATGCAGAGAAACTGATACACTTTAAATCTGTAGAGGTTCAATCTCCGAAAGTAGAGTGCGAACTCAAGTGACGACCTCGTCACTTGAATTGCGATTAAAAATCACGATGTCCATCGCTAATAGCCTTCGCGTTGGTTTGAAGTGTGATGTTAACAATCAATAAAGGGGTAAACCCCCTTACATTATTTTCATACTTTCATTCCGAATAAAATAAGCTTAGTTTGTAGTTGAATTCACAATAGTTGATTATTTACTAACATCGTACAAGTAACACGATGATATTGGAGAAAACAAACGTAATAACAACTCGTTCATGAAAAGTCAAATGAAACATTACATAATTTCTACAACTTGCTAACGGGAGAACTTTTGAGTTCTAACAGATTTAACGCGTATCAGCTCCATTACGCTATGGATCTTCTGAATATCTAGACTGGAATATAGATTCAAGCGAAACATCGACAGCGTCGAGCTCAAGCCACACTACTTGACTGTCTGGCATATTATTATAATGCAAAAAGATAATATTACAATTCTTGCAAAAAGATAATATTACAATTTTTGCAAAATGATAACAATACTATTCTTATCCATATAAAAATTGTTAATCACATAAAACTTGTCTGCCAGATTCTGCATGAAATTTTGAGAAAAGTGATATAATTATTTCATTCTTATAAAAATTCTCTTTTTCATGATAATTTACAGAAATTTAATTGATACAAATTCTTTCTAATTCTCCAAAAAATGAAATTTGGGAGCATAAAATGTAACATTGCTAAATATAGAATTTCCAAACATTTATTAAATCTAGGGTTTCATATCTACAAAATTCAAAAGGTTAAGAAATCTTAAGCATGAAACATTATACAACATTTGTAAGAAAAATATAATGGGTTTTGTATTAATTATAACAGTAAATCCCATTTTTGAGAATCATTTATTATGTAATAAATACCTTTTATTTTTTTTTCATCAAGGACTCTGCACGAAAAAATTTCGGCAACAGAGTTTGCAAGAAGAAAAAAATAAATTATAAGGTTTTAACAATAAAGTGTCACTTTTAAAGTTGAATAGTGAGAAAAATATCTGTAACGCTTAAATGTTATTTTAATTTGAAATTAAAAAACAATATATTTTAATTCAATATATTTTCTTTTTAGTGAAATTATTACTTAGAAAAGATTAATTCCTTTAGAAATTATTCGTATTTTGTGCAATACATACAGATAAATTCATTTATATCCAAGAAATTTAAATAATTTTTCTATTGTAACGTTATTTTCAAAACGCCAGTTTTTGTTAAGTTATGAAACTTATATTTATTAAAGTTAACTTTGTTAAATTATGAAACTTACAAGCACGAGAGGAAACAGAAACGCATGCTAAAGAACGACGTGATTGTAGTTTCTCAAACACGCAACGAATTCTTAGAAAACAACATTTCTGGTACGAAATCCACGGAACGAGTCATAGATCACATTTCATCAATGAGACAAGGGGGGGGGGAGGATTTCCAGTATCCTTACGCATAAAGGAGTTGCATATTTCCTCTTTTCTCAAATGTGCAATGCTGATTTTCTAATAACTTGCAAGTAAAGGAATTCAAAATTTTCAAAGTATATGCATTTGAAATAGCATAGGTTCCTTGATTTTATTTTTTCAATTCAATGATTAAAAACATTTTTATGATCGTTTTAGTGTTCGGGATGTGAATGTTCAGAGATTTTAATAAATATTTCAAAATATGTGCACAATTTTTTTAAGAAATCATAATCCAGATAAACATTTTTTTTTTCGCTCTTTCGAATGCATTTTATTCCATGCAATTAAAAGCAGTATCCTGGATGTAAATAGAAACGTACTAAATTCCATAGAATTAACATTACGCTCGACATTTCTTGGTGTCGTGTCGACGAGAGCCTTAAAGGTTTTATCTCAGTACTAATTGGAGTACACATTTTCCGCATGAGTGAAGTTTTAAAATAAAATGATCAGTTATTAAAAAGTAAATGACCAGAAAAATTTAGAATAAAAAACCAGTTATAGCTTAGAATCCACTTTCAAACCGGTACAAGATGATTATCAGAAAAATTATGAATAATTTAGAAAATGAATGCTCCCCTTTTATTAATATCCTAAAAATAACTAAGATATTTTTTTAAAAATAACACATACATTTTGGCACAAGTTATGCGCAAAAAAAACTATTATTTTGCTACTAAGAATAAATAAATACGTTGTTCTAAAAATCATTATGCCATATCTCAAGTAATATGCACATAACTATGTGTAGCATTTAGCTTTTTTTTTCCTTTCTTTTTTGTTCCATTCAAGGGAAAAAAAAGGGGAAAAAACTCGCTCATTAGCTTGTAAATAAAAAGGTACTATATAAAATGAAAGTAATATATAACTCTCGTTTTCGTAAATATATTTGAAAGTGATAAGATCGAATTTTTAATTTTTTCCTGGGTAGAGATAACAAAGCGTCAATTAAGTGATTGCTTTTTGTATACAATTTTCCTATCTTCATCCTATAACTATTTCATTAATGTTATCAATGTACAAAATATATTTCAAATCATCATTATAATGCAGATATACATATGTACTATATACTAATATAAATCAAAATTAGTTTTATCATATACAATTAAATATTAGATTTCCTTAAATATTTTTTTTTTTAAAATTATGAATTTAAAATCATATCTAAGAAAATATTGAGTAAACCATTTTAATGGAAATGAGATGCCGAAAAAAAATCTATAAAAGGTTTACACGTTTCTATATTGTATTGTCTTACATAATATTTGAAATCTCTTAAAAATTCTCAGAAAAATATATTTTTGTAAGTATACGAAATATATATATCCTTGTTATTGTGTTTATCAAACGAAACAAAGAATTATGATAAAAAGGAAGTCATAGATTCCAAAAATTAAAGAACATTATTACATAAATTATTAATTAAGAGAACTGTATTCATGTATAAATAATTTTCATTAAATTATTTTATACTAATATGTGATAAAGTATCAGTAAGTAATAAAATATTAATAAATTATAAATTATAAATACATTTATAAGTTTTAAAGTATAAGAATTAAAATTAAAGTATATATAATTAATTTCAATTTTTCAGGAAAATCTCATTAAACATACACACTCAAATAGAAAATTTCTAGTGAAGGGTCTTATACACTAAATCTCTTATTTTGTACTGTGTTGGACGAGAATATCTCCATTTTGGATGTATAATCTTAAAACATTAAATTATTGAACAGCATTTCTTTATCTAATAATCAAATCGTACTCTAGGATTCCTATTATATGACTGTTTTTCTACATTTATGTTATATTACCACAATTTAAAGTAATGTAATATATTTGTTTAATAAATGTCCTTTTTTTTTTATTTGGGAATCAATAATAATAGGGCAGTCATTTGAATTTTTAAACGAGTAAAATAACGCTTTCCATATTCAGAAGCAAATAAGAATATTTCTCTGAATTACAATACACATCGAAAATTCTTTGTAAGATCATAATGCATTCAAAATGGAGGAAGCGCTCTTCTATGCATATTAATCAATATAAAAATATGCTAAAGAGTCCATTGAAATATTTATATATAATTTTATAAACAATGAAGAATAATTTCATGTTGTTCAGAAGGGAGAGAGAGAAAATTTACAAAAAAAACCAGAGCAGAATTTTTTAAGGCTGGATATTATATTTATAACTCTTTCTGTAAAAACAGCAAATACAGTTACGTATTATTTTACCTTTTTTTAATGCAATATAAAAATTTATATACTATCTTAAATATCAAAGAAATACAATTCAAAAATAAAAACATAATTACCTTTTACTGTTGTAAAGAAATTAAATTTAAAGGAAGGAATTGTCTATTCAGAACTGTAGGCCACTTATTTCTTCGAAAAAGAGAGATTTCCTTCAGGGTCATTTCAACCCTCTTTTTATGAGCCCTGCCGCCTGTCATAAAATAGGAAATGTGTTTGTGTCACTTCTGTTGGGGTTTTAAGTGTATCTCTTGTCCATTCATGAATGATCTTTAAGTGTATCTCTTGCCATTCATGAATGATCCTTAACTCATGAGTGCAAATAAATAAAAGGTAGTGTCTGTGACTGTCCATTCCACAGCAGCACTTTTATCAATATAATTTGGATATATCTCTTTAGAAATAAAATTAATATTTTCCCCGATTCTCAGCAAACGTTGTAAATAGAAATATTTAATATAGAAGTAACTGTCTTCGACCAGTCATGCCTGGGAATAATATCTGACAATTAAAATTATTTTGATCACGATCTTATTGAGGCCGAGTAGAGAATGATACTAGGCACCCCTCAGAGGCGAGGCACTGGGCCCGGGCCCATGCCTTAAGACGTCCCAGGGTACAGTACAGACGAGCTAGATTATGGAAATAATTAAAATAGAATGGCATATTAAAAGCAATTTTATTTTATAATTCCAAATATATATTTTAAAATTTGTCATTATTGTTATTTTCCTCATATATTATGATATAAATTGATTACTCTAATGGCTTCAAGTTTCGGCCATGGTTATTGTGTGTGTAGATTTAATTGTCAATTCTACTTTGAGGTAATCTAAATAAGATAAGTTTTTTTTAAAAAAAAAATTCACAGCCTTCTGTAATTATTTAACTAATCTTTTTAATTTATAGAACGATTTTTGGTTGCGGGAATATTTATCCATAAAACACTGGTTGGTACACACTGTTTACATTAAATATTCCCCATGGAGAAATATTTGTTGCATCTTCAAAAAAAAAAAAAAAAAAAATAAATTTAGTATTAAATTAATAAAAAAAAAATTAAAATTAAATTTTAAAACTTAATAGGTTTTTTTTTATTTACTAACATTTAAATTTTAATAATATTTTTATTTTTCAAAAAAAAAAAAATGTCTTGCACGTTTGTTGTCCTTAATTTGTTTTTATTCATTTCAAGGCTAATAAATTACCTCCTAAAATTTTAAAAGAAATGCTTCAAAAAATGAATTCCTTTAATTTTTTTTATTGGGAAAAATATTTTTATAAAAAATAATTTTATATCATAAGAAAGCTCTCAGAAAATCAAGAATATGTAAAATGTACAGTTTATCCTAATTTCCCACTCACTAAAAAAAAGTATTTCTAAAATGTAAATTTTCTGCAGAAATATATATAAATCTCTATTACAATCTTGCAGTACCAGCTCTCCAGTAATATATTTTTTCTGTTATTTCATATTTATAAATAAGACGAATATTTCCGACTTTTTTGCACTAACTAAAATGAATGAATTGTTGACAATTTTGGATTTATATTGCAATCACTTATACATAATATATAGAAGCACTTGAAAAAAAGCATGTTTCTTGTAAAAAAAAAGTATAACTGCAGAAAAGTTAAATTTCATATGCAACCTGACTGCAATGTAAGAACAGGAAAGGATATGAAATTTTGTGTTACGAATGTGAACTTATCTTTTAAGCAATAAGTAACTTATAGATATAACTTTCATATGAAATGCTTTTTAACCAGTTATTTTTAAAACCTTTTGTTCTTATAACAGGTCAATTGAAAAGTCCCCGGCCTACCATAGTAAAATACATTTTTTTTGGCAAAATTAGTTTTTTTTTATTCAACATAATTCCCTTCAAGGGTGATACACTGATTATAGCGACCTTCCAACTTTTCGATACCATTTTTGTAGTACGATGTGTCCTTTGCTTCAAAATAGGCCTCAGTTTCGGCGATCACCTCTTCATTCGACGAAAATTTCTTCCCAGCGAGCATTCTTTTGAGATCTGAGAACAGGAAATAGTCGCTGGGAGTCAGATCTGGAGAATACGGTGGATGAGGAAGCAATTCGAAGCCCAATTCATGGATTTTTGCCATCGTTTTCACTGACTTGTGACACGGTGCATTGTCTTGGTGAAGCTGCACTTTCTTTTTCTTCAAATGCGGCCGTTTTTCGATGATTTCGTCCTTCAAACGGTCCAATAACGCTATGTAATAGTCGCTGTTGATGGTCCTTCCTTTTTCAAGGGAGTCAATGAAAATTATTCCATGCACATCCCAAAATACGGACGCCATAACTTTGCCAGCCGACTGTTGCGTTTTCCCACGCTTTGGAGCGGGTTCATCGTGTGCAGTCCACTCGGATGACTGTCGATTGGACTTCGGAGTGAAATGATGGAGCCATGTTTCATTCATTGTCACATATCGACTCAAAAAGTCGGGTTTATTACGCTTGATCCTCTTCAAACACTGCTCCGAATCATCAACTCGTCGTTGTTTTTGGTCAAAAGTGAGCTCGCGCGGCACCTACTTTGCACAAAGCTTTCTCATATCCAAATATTCGTGAATGATATGATGTACACGTTCAGTCGATATCTTTAGAGTGTCTGCTATTTCATTCAATTTCAATTGACGGTCATTCAAAATCATTTTGTGGATTATTTTAATGTTTTTGTCGGTAACAACCTCTATTGGGCGTTCACCGTCTTCGGTGCTCATTTCACCACGTCTAAATTTAGCATACCAATCCTTGATGGTTGATTTTTCTGTGGCAGTGTCCGGAAACTCGGCATCAAGCCAAGTTTTTGCTTCAACTGTATTTTTTCCCTTCAAAAAACCATATTTTATCAACACGCGAAATTCCTTTTTATCCATTTTTTTCACAATAGCAAAAGTTGCTTCACTCAAAATGCTATAATTCACAAACCAATGATCCGACAGCTGTCAAATTTATACACGCATCTTTTGAGGGTTAGGGTTAGCTAAAAAACATATGGATTTAATTCTAGTAGCGCCATCTATGTGTCAGGCCGTGGACTTTTCAATTGACCTATTAGAAACCACGAAAAACTTAGGTAATACATGCTATTTTTTTATAATGAATTTACATGCATCCTTTTTTTCCTCGCCAATTCTGTATGGTAATAAAAACAATCATTCCAAAAAATTAAACAGCAATGCAACTTGTGTAGCAGGGCCATGTGTTCAATGAATGCACCAAAGCAGCTGACCCCAGGTGCGGCTTATTTATTATCCGCTTTGGAGAAATAAACCCTTTCATTACGTGAATGTGATAATGCAACAATTTTTACACTGTTATGCGCAGTTCAGAAAAGAAAAAGTACCCGATCTTAAAACGCAATATCATTTCTTTATTCACTTAGCAACATAGGAATAGATATACTCTCGATGACTGTGTGAGAAAGGAGAGAGATCCAAGTTTCTTATGTGTTAAGATGTCAATTAACCAATTAGCTGATCAAAAACTTTCTCTCCTACCGTTTCTCCCTTCTTCTCTCTCCCTCTCCACCCTACCACGGTAAGGGGGAGCTCTGCTCCCCCTTCCCCTCAGGAAGGAACGTGACTTTATATTGGGGTGCATAACCCTCACGGGCTTTAATCCCTAGTTTTAATTAATTAGTTGGAGGTGAGACAGAACTTTGGTTTTCAGCTTGCCCAGAAGTTAATTCAAAAATTGAAAAAATAATGAATTGCCAGAGTAAAAAAAAAAAAAAGTTAAACGAGCAATGCTTAGTTATTAATTTTACAATTAAAATTAAAAGTTATAATAACTATGAATCAGTAAATTTTTAAAATTTAAAATTAAAATTAAACTTAAATTATTAGATATTAAAATCTGAGTAGTCCATTTTATTTTTTAAATAAATGCTATTGATTATTATTACTGTTAAGTGAGGCTAATACTAGTGGCGTTGGTAGAAGTATCCTGACTTATTCCTCATGTCTGGTTAAGAAGAAATTGAAGTTGGTTCTTGAGTGTGGAGAGGGAGCGTTCCTATTGGTTGCTGGGTGCGCTCCTATTAGCTTTTGATGATGCATGTCATTTTGAAGTAGATTTTGGCAGGTAATGGTGTAAGAAAATGATGATGAAGAGAAATTGAGAATTAATCAAGTAGTATTTCGCGTGGTCTGTGCAGAAGTTGATTATTATTGATTGGAGCATATTTCTCTATTGCCTGAATGGTTCTGTTGGTGGAGATATCGATTTTATTGTAAAAGTTTTTCGCTAGTTTTTTGATGAATTGCTTGAGGGTTGGGAAATTTAATGAATTTCTGATATCAGCAGTGCGCATGTACCAGTGTGCTTTTACTATTGTTCGTAGGATGCTGGATTGAGAGCTTTCTAGGATATCCATAGTAGTAGGTGCACAGTGGGCCCAGACAGGGGAGGCGTAAGTCAGGATAGGTCTAAGCATCAGTGCATAGATAAGCATCTTGTTGGTTCTATTTAATGTAGAGTCTTTCGCGAGAAGGGGAAAAATTTTTCTGACTGCTGCTTTATATTGCTGCTTAATTAGTATTATGTGTTGTTTGAAAGTGAGTTTCTTATCTAACGTAACACCGAGGTATTTTGTGGACCCGGACCAGGGGATTTTGTTATTGTTTAAATATATGTCAGGTTCAATGTTTCTATTATTTTTATTAAAGAAGACGGCCTCTGTCTTGGAAACATTCAGGGCTATTTTCCAAGTTGAGTACCATACTTCTAAGTCTTTGAGGTGGTTGTTTAGTGCTTGGCCTATGTTTTTCGGGAAGTAGTGACGCGCTAGTATCGCAGTGTCATCTGCGTACACGCAGAGAGTTGTGTCTGGATGTTTTGGGATGTCGTTCACGAAGTAGTTGAAGAGGGTCGGCGATAAAATTCCTCCTTGCGGGACTCCTGCTGCGATATTTCTTGGTGAAGAGTAGGTTCCGTTGATGATGACAGAGAAATTTCGATTTTCTAAATAAGATTTGATAATTTTTATTAGGTGGGGGGGTGTATTAATTTTTATTAGTTTATAAAGTAGACCAGTATGCTTCCCCTCAGCAGACCTAACAACTCTCCTTCCCCTACTCCCTGTCCTTTCCTCCCTGCCCCGGCTAGGGTTGAGCCCCGCTCACCCCTTCCCATCGGCAGTTTTACCCACTCACCTACCGCTACCCTGCCCCGGCGAGAGCGGAGCGCTTGCTCCCCCTCACCCACGGCAGACCCTACCCTCCGCTCGCTTCTACCAATCATATCGCTCATCCCACTCAACACACATAAGTCCCTCTAACACTATTCAATCCTCTCTTTACTACCAATTCAAAAATTTTACTCACAAAATCATTAATACCTTCATGTTTCTATCCATGCCATGCTCCATTAGACAAAGAAAAAGCAGTTCACGCCACTGCTGGAACTTTAAAAAACGTAACCTACCTGATGTCAATTAACCACATACGGAAATCGAGAATGAACAGTGCTCTGGTCATCTGTAGTGGAAAAAGTCTTCGTGGGTGTCCTTAAACCTTTCGGGCTCTTACCATCGGTCTGGTTGAAAACATCTTTTATGTTTCCTAAGGGCCTGCACCCAGTTTTATAGCTTTCTTTTTCAGTTGCGATTGAATAAATGCCCTTAGTCATTTAATTGTGCATGCAAAGTCTTAAGGCTCCCTTCGAGTGATTCTGAAAGTAAGAATCGATGAAAGCTCCTTCTACTGGAAGGGGGCGTTACTTAGTGCAGACAAAGTACTCATACAATACTGGTCATTTGGAGCAGAAGTAAACAGTTCTCTTATAAAAGAGAAATTACAACCTTTATTTTTTTTTAAATTTTCCTTATTTCGCTTGAATTCGAATTAGGGACTTCTTAGATGCTTTTAAATTTTTTGAATTTTGCTCTAATATTTTCCATTTTCTTATATTTATGTTTTGACAGCTATCATGAAAATTGAAAATGACGTAACAGGATAATAAATATTTCCTTTAGACAGACTGAAAGAAGCTAGTATTGTAGAGCTGTCTCCCCACCTCGATTCTTCCCCTCCTATCTTCCCCCCTATTCAAAACAAGAGAAAAGGAGAGTGATTGAATCTTTGTCATTCTTTTACACAGTTTCTTGTGAGCTTTTCCGGTAGGGAGGGGTCCTTGCCCTCATAAAGCAAATCAACGTATTTCTGTCCCTCATGAGGCTAAATTGCCCTTCCGCGTTGTTCAAGTGTTTAAAAGCTATCCCAAACTAGGAAAAAACTGGCTTTTTCATTGCTTCAAAAATAGTCATTCTTTCCTTTCCACAACTTTTTTTACTCCTTTTTTCATGCCTTCTAATTTCAAAAAACCCGTTTCAACTATTTCATTTTTTTCAAAATCATATCACTTGATTTATAAAAGATCGACAATGTTTAGTGATATTCAAAATTTTGTGTATACTGATTAATTATATAAAAATAAATTTTAATATAATAAAAAGTTTTATATACAAAGTTTTGCAAAGAATAGACTTTGCCACCCAAAGTGCGCTTTTTTTTGTGCAATTATTATTAAATTACTCAATTAAATGTTAGAGTTAAAGTAAACGATGAAACATCGTGAAATTAACAATACTAAACTTTTCCGATATTAAAATTAAAGCAAACGATAAATTATTAAATTGAATTTTATATCAGCTACGTGTAATTAAAATTAAAGAAAATGTCAAATTATTAAATTGAATATATTTAAGCTAAATGTAATTAAAGTTGAAGCAAACGATTAAAAATTGAAAAGTGATTTCTTACGCAAAAAGTCATCAGGTTCGCCAGAATTGACCCAACTAAAACAATAGCCCCTTGGGTGGCTAAAAAGCCGATACCTGGTCAGAACAAATTGCTGTATTGTCAGTATGTGGTTGTATTATAAGGTTGGTTTATGATCAACTAGTTCTTAAATAATCAACAGATT
>BMAW01120507.1:0-13833 GCA_019974015.1 Nephila pilipes | reverse complement strand
TCAATTACACATTTATTTTAGGACTCTACGTGCCAATTACACATAAACAAATATTTACATTATTTACAACTACTGAAGGCTTCCACATAGCCTATATTACAATTTAACCCGCTTTTGCGGTCAAGATCTAAGAGCATTCTGGTGAATATTACCCATGAACCCATGCGCTCTCATTCACACGAGACAAAGCGCCTCCTGGCGGGATCCGAGTAATTTATTTCCAACACGTGGCCTTTAGTATCACAATTGATATAGGTGATGTCTTCTATTTTGCCATTTATGGAGCATTCTCTGGTGGGATGAGCGCCTGAACATTTCAAACATCTAGGGGCCATATGGCAGTTCTGCGAACTGTGATGGAAGAAATTACAGTTAAAGCACTGTGTGGCTTGATTGCTTTTATAAGTGTCTATGGTAATGGATATATATCAGAGTCTATTGATATCGTAGATTTTTTGGTTTAGTTCATTTCCGGAGAGGGTAACCATGAAGATTGGAAGTGGAAGCTTAGTTCGCCAATTAATCAGTTGGTTAATTTTTGTGGGAAGGAATCCATGTTCTTCGAGCTCTTCTTGAATATCTTCTATTACTTTATCACGCGGAAGGTCTTTAACAACAATTTTAATTGGTCTATTATTTTTTGATTGAATAACATAGTATTCCAATGGCTTATTGGATAAAGAGTTTGTCAATTTCCGGTACTCTTCAAATATGTCGATGTATAATTTTATATATTCTCCGGAGAGTCTGATTCTTAATTTTGGTATTTCCATTGTTAATTCTTGTAATTGGAGTCTGTAATTCTTGGTAATTTTAAGCATTATGGGCGGAGGCAAGTTTTTAGGAGTTGTCAGATTATTAGTTGCCTTTGATTGAGTGGGAGTTCCGGTTTCATTAGATGGTTTTGGATTCTCTTTTAAAGTTAATTTTTCAAATTTATGTTGAGTTTGCAGAGGTAAGTTAAATGAAGGGATCAAATTTAGTTTCTTAACCGTTTGGTTTTGGGGGGAATGACAAAGCCGTTAATATCTTTCCGTTTGTGTGAATTTCTAATTGTAGAGAAAGGGGGAGTGTGATGGACAGGGCAGCCATCAGTATCGCAAGGCGCTGAAGAAGTGTACTGTACGAAAAATCAATAAGAATATTCAGAAAAGAAATTTAGATTATATTTATAGGACAATAATTTGCGGTAATTTAAATAGTGGTGATATAAATATTCATCATCGTTTATCATTAGTATTTGAATGTTAACAGTTTCTTTGCTGCGTTGCTTTTAGCTGCATGAATTTTTGGTACATTAATTAAGGGTTCTGGTAAGAGAGCGAAAATTTCTGCAAGGCCTTTAAGTTGTTCTATTACTTGAATTGTATTGTTGGCTGGATTATAGTTTTTGCTTTGATTATATCAGTGGGGGCTATTTTTACGTATTTTTGGGTGTGATTTCTTTCTTTGTTTTTCTTTTTAATTTGGTATCCGCGGGTGAGGTGGGCACCGGAGCATTTGATGCATCTTGGAATCATGTGACATTTTTTTGCGCTGTGGTTAAATTTATTGCAGTTGTAGCATTCAGTGGTTGTATTATTTTTGTAATTATCTATTGTGATTGATATATAACAACTTTTAGCAAAGATCGAAGATTTTTTTTGATTTGTTTCATTCCTTGGTAAAGTTACCGTGTAGACCGATAGGGAAAGCTTCGTTCGCCTGTTAGTCAATTGAATTACTTTAGTTGGATTAAAACCGAGTTCTTCAAGTTCATGTACATCATTAGCGTCTGTATTTCTTGTTAATTCTTTAATGACAGTTTTCAAAGCTCGTGTAATTTTAGTTTCAATGGAATTAATTACATTTAGAATTAAGAACATTGTTAAATGAACGGTATTCTTCTAAGTTATCTGTACGCAATTTGATGTACGAGTACGTAGGGAGGGTTCAGTTGTAAGTTCTTTAAGGAGTTGTCTGTAATTTTGACTTATTTTAAACATAATTGGTGGTGGGAGATTCTTAGCTTTAGGGAACTTAGTACCTTTCGAAATCAAAAGTAGAACATTTTGACAAACTTTTTTCGATTCTTAATAAATCAACAATTTTTGCACTTTTTAATATGAAACATTGCCAGTTTGTGTAAAAAAAGTATATAGTTTAAAATATTGGGTCAAGTTTTGCTATTAAACGAACATATTTTCTTGTACAACATGAAATATGCGTACAAAAATTTAAAAAATAAATTAGATTACCTTACGTTACCCGCAAGTAAACATTTCAAAGATGTACAGTAGTTATAAAATAAAATCTAATCATCATATTAAAAAAATTGAGGTTCACATAATAAAGATCTACAAGTACAACACTCATGTAAAATTTTAAAGCTCTGCATGCAAAACATTTTTTTAATCCAGTGGGAAAGTGTGAAAATAACAAACTGCGAAAAAAAAAGGTTTGTTTACATTGCATTACATAAAACAAACCAATTTAGACATTCACAATTTTTGTTGCACAGGGCGTAATAATTGTCAGATTTTGATGCGGTTTACATTAAAATTCTCCTAACATTTAAAATTATTTTTTGAAAACAAATTTGAAAAATCGAATTTTTGAAAGTGCAAAGGTACTAAGTCCCCTTAAGATTAATTTCACAGTTTTGTTGAGATATATTATCATTATCAAGATTTTGGTTATGTTCAGTTGCCGCTAATATTTGATATTTATTTTGAATGAAGATTAAAGTTTGAGAGTTAGTTAAATTTAATTTACGAGCAGTTTTATTTTTGGGTGGTGTAATAAAACCATCAGAGTCAAATTCTTTCCTTTTAAAAAAGTTTAAGTTTGGGGACGGAGGGGAGGGGGGTGATGTACATGCAGCCAATGGTATCACAAGGCCCTAAAGAAACGAACTCAACCTCGAATTTTTCGAATTCTTGATTAATTTACTTGATTTCAAAGTGTCCTTTTAAGTGCGGTTGTTCCTCGTTCATGTTAATAGATTTGTTGATAGCCAATTGGTTTCTTTGAATTTCTATCATTCCGGCAAAGTATTGGATCCTTCTTTCATTTTTTCGATTAAGTTACAAAAGTTATCAGTTGTCTTTAAATTAACCAACAACAATGAAATTGAACTCACCTCAAAAATACAAAGGAGTTTTCATGACATTTAATTAAAGCACTGACGGATAAAACATTCACAAACAGAAAACGAAGTTGTACCATCGACTACAGTTCTCCATGGTCTAAGCATAATTTTGACTACGCCAGATGGCAATCTTATGACGCAGTGCTAGTGTCCTCTACATTACTATAGCCAGCGGCTTTTCTTTTTCTACACATACACGCACACATGTTTATATTTAATTATATATTATGCATTTGTTCTTTTATAAACAAATTTAATATCCACTTATAATTCTATAAACATTGCTAAGAACTGTAAAATGCGTTCGCAGCGCCACTGAGACTTTCAGAGATATTAAACTGGGAACGTTGTCTGTTTGTCATTTGTGTATCTTATTTATGAGAAATAGCTAAGGGTAACTATTCTAAGAAATCAGAACAGTTGGAAATTTAATTAATAGAGGGAAACAAAAAAAAAAAATTCAAATATTCTTTTTATTTAAATATGAGAATTTTATTGAAACACTAGAATTAAATACGAGAATTCCTGAGACATGTATAACATTTCTATATCAAGATTTCTTTCTTTCGTCTGCGGGAATTTTATGTCAATTCAAATTAAAAGCTCAAAATACTCAATTTTCTAATATTGTAGAATTCTGGAGGGAATTTTAAAAACAATGCTCAAAAATCGTAATATATCATAAAAGCTTAATATTTAAACAATTTTATTACCATTTAATTTTTTGAAATATTATATATATATTATTAAAAATTTGTTAACACTTAATGAAATGTATTTTGCTATGATATCAAATATAACATTTCTGCTCCAGAAATGTAAGGCAAGAATTATTAGTCATTTGTAGGGTTACGTACTCTTGGGATATTTCAGTTTCGGTAAATAATAATTCTTGTAGAAGACCAACGAAGTTAATTCAAGCTATTAAAAAAAATTTAAGTGTTTCTTTCCCAATTATCTCTTTGAACAAGTAAAATCTGAATGTGCTAAACACAAGGAATGTTAATCCCTTTAAAAGTTTAGAGTTGTTTTGTTTTTTTAAAACCAGAGTACGGGATATTTTATACCTTCGTTCCGAAATCGAAATTTTGTTTTTGAGAGAATTTTTTTTCAGGTTCTTTTGTTATGTTTTTTTATCTAATTAGATGATAGGATATTTTGCGCCTTCGTTCGAAAACTTAAAATTGTTGCTTCACCTCGGTCAAGTGACGAGCACAACACCTGAGCTGGCATCCCCCTCTCCTAACTTCCACACCACGCCACGAGAGGACTTGGAGCCCCGATGGATATGACGTACATCAGCCCCTGCTACACGGTGGGTATTTCGTGGTGTCAAGGCTCGAACCCACATATCGACGAAAACCGACAGTCACGAGTTCGATACCATGACCTCTAAGTTACTGCGGCTACAATGAAATATCACCACAACTCCTTCGTACAAAATTTAATAATAAAGCTGTTTGCATGTGCAACATTAATTGAGAAACAGTTACAGTTTAATTTAATGATAACGACGAAATCTTAAGAAAAGTAGCTTAGGAGCAAAAAAAAAAAAAATTGCAGAACGAGAATAAAATATCTACCGACCATCCAAAAAGCCCACCCCTTGCATCTTTGTCATTCATTTCGTTGCCCTGGATAGAACGCAACACGGACCCCGACAAAAGCTCTGTAAAAAATTTCTTGGACCGTATAAAATCACTGAAGAAAAGCCTAATGATATCTACAACGTAGAAAAATATGGTAATTTTGATGGTCCCACAAAAACGAGTACTTGTGTCTAATACCTGAAAACATGGATGAAAATTATGCAAATACATCTCTTCGTCGTCTGACTTTTGCAGAAGACATTCGCACCATACTCCTGATTTCTTTGAACTGTCTTCTTTCTGTCTGTAATCGTGGATTCATTTTCACTTGCTATAGTTCTTTCTGATGCAAATGTGTTGCGTTTTTCTAATTTTTTTTTATCTGTATATTTCTAGCAGCCGCAGTCATATGATCTAATTGAATGGAAGACTGGGAAGGCCTTTAGTATCAAATTAAAATTAACACCAAGAAAATAAAACAGCAAGAAATTTGTTATCAAAATGCGAAACTCTTAATATTTATACAACGAAAAAAATAGAAAAGAAAAAAGTGGTAGTTTCTTTTCATTAGAGTGATGCCCATTTTTTTCTTTTAAATCAAAAAGTAGTTTTATAATAACTGCAACATTTATATGATCATTTGAGTGCTAGTTTATCTGTTAGTCTCTAATTATCACTTTTTGTTCATTAATTTTTACATAATATGATGTTTTTTCATATGCGAGTACGCATGCCCGTTTATGGTGGCCGATATATTACTGAATGTGGTTTCCTTCAACTCCCTCTTTTTACATCGTAAATCCAGGCATACACTTTAGTTAAATTAGTTAACCTTACGTATCATTTAAATTCTTTACCTCAATAATCATTTAAATCCTTTATTTTAAATAACATCATTAAATTGCACTGGACATTTGAAGTTTAAATCAAGCAAACGGGAAATTAAAGCCCACCAGGGCTAGGTACTCCAAAATGAGTAGCTATGTATCGTTTATTGCTTTTTTTTTATTTAATAATTTCTAATGGCAGATTATAAACAGTAACAGCAAAAAAAAAGAGAAGAAAACGAGTTAGATACAAAAAATACTTAAAGAGTGCCTATCTCGTGGGGTGATAACTCCGTTAGAATTTTACCATGAAGTTCTTGTACAGATAAGGAAGCATTTTATATATGAGCAATTTCAAATTTCATTTTACATAAATGAATCAATTGAGGGAGAGGAAAGAAAGGAAAGAAAAAGATTAGATTGCCATGAAGCAGAAATAATGATTCTTTTCATTTTTCACATACATTAAATCAAAGAGATCGATCAAGATGAGTTTTCTAATTTTTTCACCCTGTTTCGCACATTAATGCTGAAAAGCGCTGTTTGGGAACATCTCTAATCGATAGGAGAAGAAGAATATTTTAAAACGTTTTTGTGAATTTCGCTTGGTTTGTGTGTGTGGTGTGTCATCGAATTTTCGATAGTTAATTTAACAAACTTCCCATCAAGCTAGAGCTTTAAAATTTTGGGAATCGTTCGTACTCGCCTAACAATGCCATATTTAGACGTTTGCGACAAGTTTTAACTAATATTTTCTTTAATAATGCAGTTTAGTCCAATCACTTGGCGCGATTTCAAAAATCGGCACCAAACTTGGCGATTTTTTGGGGCTAAACGTTAAGTGCGTAAAACGGACCAGGGAAGCCACATTTGACAAAATAACACCAAAAAATTCTTGTCGTCAAGGGTGATTGGGTTAAACTGCATTCCAACCATTTAATTTACCGGATGAATTAATTAATTTTAGTGAGTTTTAACGCTTTTATGTATTTCACTTGGTGTGTGTCTGTATGTATGTGTATCAGTGTGTCATCAAATTTTCTATCGTTAATTTAACCAACTTCCCATCAAACTAGAGCTCTGAAATTTTGGGAACCGTTCTTACTTGTCTAACAATGCAATATTTAGATATTTGCGACCAGTTTTATCTAATATTTCAATAATTTTCTTAAATAAACTTTGTCACCATATAAAAACTTTGTTTTTAAAAACGTTGGTTTTTTATCTCGAATTATTTTTTATTTATAAAAGGAAGAGTAAAAAACAGAAAAAGTTAAAATTTTTGTAAAGTGAAAATTTAATCTTCAGTTAATATATAAAAATTAAAATTGAGATTAGGAATAAAACTACTAACAACTATTTTTCGCTACTTGATAACAAGCGTGCACGTTTATTACGGACTGGTATCAAACAGGCTATCATCAGTAGATGTGTCAGATGTGTCTTGCACATAGGTCGGCAACCTCTTGAAACGGAACAGCCAAAAGTTACAAGTTACAAAATTTCCCAGTTTTTAAAGAGCCACTAAAAATTTTCGATTTAATAATATAGTATTTTTTTATATATATATTTGATTTTTGATTTAAAATAAACGGCTTTAAATATGGAATAATATTTATTCATATAAAAACACATAGAGAAAGAGTTACATCAATGGGATCATTGGCTTTGCATGCCTTTTAAAAATTTGATTAAATCTGGCTTCTAACTAACTTGTTGTTTTAAGTTTCTATCCCTACTCTAGATTTTCTTATTTGTTAGTTGACATCGAACTTAACTTTTCATTAGATTCATTCAAGAGCACGCTTGTTCACACGAATACGTCGACCTCAATACACGAATATGTACGAATATATACTCTCGGAATTTCTTTTAAAGCTGTCCACTTGTGCTGCGCGATGTACATGCATTTCTGGTCCTCCAATCTTCCAATTTGCTCTTGAGTTCTGTGAACATGCCACTTCCTAAGTCTTTGGTTTTCAAATCCAGCATCAATTCGAAATGGCTCAATGTTGATCTCATTTATGTTTTTATTGAGAAGATTTACTATGAACGCGAGAGTACTTTTATTTGTACGTTATTCGTGTTCGAAAAAAAAATTCGTGTAAAAAAGAATATTGGTGAACCTTGTTATTTCAAAATCGTGTAAAAAAAAGAGTTGGGTGAATGTCGTTTGATTTTCGGTTTCAAAGATTCTATTCAAATGAAATTCTTCTCTTCTAGAATTGAAAACTTGAAATATTAGGATTTACGAAGGATGTAGTTGCGTGTTAGATCAACAGTTTTTCGAATACAATTAAAAATATTAATGGAAATTTAAAGCTGCTTTTTAACGACAGAAACCGTGGAGTTGCATTTACTATCATCATAAATATTTTCTTCAGTTAACCAAATCAAAGAAGCAACTTAAGGAGCCCATTGACCTGTCATTGTGATTTCGTCAACATAATGTTCTTTATTACCTTCGAATAGTAAAGATGTGAGAGAAGAAATTCCAAAGGAATAACATTATGTCCAGGAATTCCTAATGGCCAGTGGACGGGAGCCATAACAAATGATTACTAACAATCATGCTTAAAATTGTAAAAACCTAGCTCTTTGTCTGATACACTAAGGCTTCAAAACGAGAAACAAGATCACTGTTCCAACAAAATATTGAGTAAAAATTCTTGCACTTACCTCTTTTTTCTTTCTTTCCTGAGAAATTTATTCCGTTTTTACGCATGGACAATTAATTTTAATGATAAGTGTTAACATGATGTTCAAATATAAAGTATTATTGGGACTCAAATAATTTCATGAAGCTTGAAAGTATAATTCCTAGCCTTATGATACTTTGACATTGGTTGCTTCTTATGACTCCCGTCTTCCGGTCATTTTGATTTCGTGAACTTAATGTTAATCCAGTGAAGTTTCTACACTCGTCCAGAAATACTTTCTACTCTATCTATATGATTGCAAAAGAAGGCATCCTGATGAGAAAAAAAAATTACGATCGTTTCTGCAGAGTTAAGCCTTTTCCCTCTCACTTTTAAAAAACAATTTACACTATTTTAATGATTCATGTGTACAATTAAAAAATATCCTTAAATACATTTAAATTTTTGATGAAAATGTAATTCCGCTGCGATCTTCATTACTTTTTTTTCTTTAAGATGCAATTTTGTTGAAAACAGTAACCATGGCGATAGTAGGAATTCCATCGGATTAAGATAATGTTAATGAAATTCTCTTCATTTCATAAAACCTGTAAAACCAAACAATCCCGCAATTCCCTTCATTACTTCAGGAAACACATTTCGCATTTACGACAGTACATCTCGAATCTTAAAGAACCGTATTCAAGTTTATAGATTTTATTTATCGTTTTTTTGATCACGGAATGTTAGGCAGCAGGGAAAACAATTCTAAGAATTTTTCCCGAATATTCCTGGAACTAATGACTCGAAAGGATTTGAAACATGGTATATTTACGCCATTTTATACCTAATACGGGGAGGGAGATCGAATTTCCATCTGAAAAAATTGAATTGTGAAGGAATTTATTCATTTACATTATAAGTTAGTTCTCTTTGTCTGCGAAAACTGTTAGCAAGAGAAAGATTCCTTTGTTCAAGTCATTCTTGAAAGTAACACAGAGCTCGAAAGGGGAAAAAAAGTCAATTGAAGGCATTCCTCTATCGATTTAGTCTACCAAAAAGCTCAAAATAATTGAATTTATAAAGTTGTAATTAATATTCCAAGGACACTGCCGCAAATGCTAAACAATTGCTATAAGCCAAACATTCGTTGACAAAGCGCTTTTCTCGTCCGAATCTGATAAAATAAAAGTTGCTTTGAAAAAATTTAGAACTTTGATTCTTCGAAGCTTTTTTAAAATATGAAGGGGAAAATCTTGAAAAAGAGTAAGTGCTGTTGAAAAGGACATCAGCATTACCAGAATCACTAGTGATACCTAGTGAATAAAAGAGTCTCTAAGAAAGCCACAAACTGGTTTCCGGTTGGTTATGGTAACTTCAGCAATGAGCCAACGAACGTTGATTTCTGCGGGTGCTAAGAGTATAATATAAATTTTTTTATTTCCTCAAATAATTAAGATGCAGCTGCATGAATCATAATAATAGGTCCAGTCATCACTCATCATAAGAAATGTATAAGATATTATTAATTAAGATATTATTAAGATTTTTCTGGAACAAACAGTCAGATTCTAATGAAATTTGGAACATGGTTTTCTCGTATTTACACTATTTTCTGCTTAATTTTGAGTTTAAAAAAATTGGTTCTGGAAAAAGAAAAATAGTTTTTTAGAGTTATGTGACTTAAACCTTTATATCCATAGTTTAGTGCCCTTTGAATTAATTACGATTAATAATTTTAGCCAGATGTGATAAGAATTCCGAACGTTATTTTAGAATGATACATTTCTTCTAATCTCAGCATATCTCCCCTCCCCTTTCCAGTCGGAAAATATTGTGTCATTCGTTCCTTAATGCAACAAGAAAGTAATTGTCTTTTAAGCTCGTAAGGTATCCTCGGTGTTGTCAAGTTTTGCAATTTGTGCATGAAATGTAATGGAATGGAATGCATGGAATGACAAGTAATCGTTCCACTACTGCAGCGCCTCTGGCGGAGTTTATTGAAACACTTTTTTCTGTCAGGAACCAATATGTCTTCACGTCGAACGCTAATATATAAATTGAATTCCGAACTCCGCTCATGCATATTTATAATGTATTTATGTTTATTTATTATAATGTTAGTTTTTTGTTTTGTTACTATTCCAATAAAAATTATAAACAAAATTTTTTGTTCATATATAAAATACACCAATCTTGTTATACTCGTTTAGTCCCGCGATTCGGATTGCACATTTAACAATTATTTTATTATATAGTACTAATGATTAGTGAAACCAAAGTAGTGGTTGTTGATTCGTGTAGCCCACTATATGTATCAAATATATTATGAACATATTTTTTAATAGCAGGCGCACCTATGCAAAAATTATTTTAAAATATAATTTGCTAAGGAAATAATAAATTTTTCGAAAGTTAACAAAAGTTAAATGCTCCGAAAAACAGTCGTACTGCTGCAGTAATATATCAAGGTACATTTATCCGTTGATTATCAAATAGAAAATTTTATGTACATCAATTTCGGGTAGATCAGTCACCACGTGATTTCGGCCGTATACTTGATAATTGACTAATAAAAGCAAAAGTTTAATGGATGAGGCATACAAAAGCATTCCGAAGCATGAAATTTAATATTTATTTAGTTAGTAATTCCCTTTCGCATTGATTCGATCATCTTTGACAACATTTTATAGTATTAACAACACAATGATAAGTAGAAACACATAAATAAAAAAAAAAATTAAAAACCAAAATTCGGAATCATTTTGAATGGTTCCATACAAAGGATTGCAAAGAACAGATTCAGCCATCAAAGGTGCTAACATTTTAAAAATATTCATCAAGTAATTTAATAAAGTATTCGAATTAAAGCAAACAATAAAATAAAGAAGCGGACAAAGATATTCTTTTTTTTTTTTTGTTTGTTTGTTGTTGTTGCACTGTCTTAGGGCAACCTGATAGCCAGTGTCAAGCTAAACTGTCATTGCGAATTCTGTATTAATCGTTTCACTTGAGCATAAATTAAAATATAAATTAGCAAAGTCTTAAAGACAGAGGAAAATTAAAATTTCTTCAAATTTGCCGCAGTGGCGGTTCTTCAAAACTTCCACATTTAAATCAGGTTAAATTTTAAAAATCTCGGATAAAGAAGTTTTGCGAAATTGAAATTAAGTCCCCATCCTTCGCATGATTTTGAAAAATCGAAAATCTCTAACTTGACATGCTTTTACAGAGTGGCGTAGACACTGATCACTCCGTGGAGCGCCAAACACCAAAAGTTTTCTTTAGTTAACCCTTTTTCCGAGTGGACCTTGCTCTGAAACGCTCAGTTGCGAAGGCGCTTAGTTATATAATGTATACACAATTATGATCACAGCTGAGTCCTTATTCCGAGGTTACAGTACATGGATGCTACTGCTATTAAAATGAATATTTATTATCGTTACAGGTAGTTTCTGCTTATGCTCGTAATACCCTCCCTAAATAACCGCCAATTTAAGAAGCAGGATCTTTTAACAATCCTAAATTCTGGTAAAAACGTGATCAGTGCTGGAGATATGAATGCCAAACATAAAGATTGGCACCATACAAGGTCAAACACTTTCGGAATGACATTAATGAATTCTAGACAATCTGGAAAAAATATGTATCAATTACTAAATAAAAACACTGCGTACAATTTCTTCCAGTTTTGACTTTCAATGAAGCTAAAGTCAAAAGCACACAATGTGCACTTTATCTCCTTAAATACATATCCCTTCACTTTAGAAAAATGTATACATTCCAATAATGGTAGTATTTGCAAACATTGTGTCCAATAACATATGCTTGAAAAGAACAAAACCAAATTTCAAACACCACTTTTTTAATTAAAAAATTGTATAAAAATAAAAACAATATCCATGTTTGAGATGTTGAATATAAATAAGAAATGCCAAAAATAAGAAATGCCTGATCAAACGAAAACAAAAAATTTGCTATACTAGAAGCCATCATGCAAAACAATCTCGATGATTAATAGCCCTAACTTAAATTTTAACTCCCTGGGTCTCAGGATATGTTCATGGAACGCTAATGGCGTTAAATCCAAAATAGTAGATCTTAGGGAATTTATCTCCAAATACTCACCAGACCTCGTTTTAATCCAAGAAACGCACCTAAAAATTAACCAAAATATCTTTATTCCAAATTATACCATCTATAGAAACGATCGTATCACTGAGGCAGCTGCTTCCGGTGGAACCATGATACTCATCAAAAGAAATCTTAGACATCACTACCTGCCAACCACACCGCACCAATGGGTCGAATCGACATCCATAGCCCTCACTCCACCAAATCAAGATCCAATCACCATTACCTCTATCTATGTTCCCCCCAGCACTAACCCACACCTTTTCACTATTGACTTGGAAAACATTTTACAAACAAATAGTAATTGCATCATATTTGGTGACTTTAATGCTCACCATCTAAACTGGAATTGTCACAGAAACAGCACTCGTGGTAACCAACTCAACCACTTCGCAAATAAATTAGACCTCAAAATTCTTTTTTCTCCTACACCCACCCGCTTCGGCCATAACTCCCAATCTACAATAGACATAGCCCTTATTAGGGAATTTCACCACCCCCACAACATTACCTCTATCCCTGAACTCAGCTCTGATCACAACCCTGTTTTACTTGAATTCACATACAACATACCATATGAATTAAATAATAGATCCATTTACACATGTTGGTCAGCTTTCACATCTCACCTACACAACACCACTAATTTTTTAAATATAGCAGACATTAACAACACACAACAACTTGAAACCATCATAAATACACTGACTAACAACATTATTAATTCTCCATCTCAAAACTGCCGTATGACTCCACGATGCATAAAGTGTTCCGGACCCCATCCCACCAGAGAATGCGAGATCCAAGGAAAAATAGAAGAAATCATCTGCATTAACTGCAACATCATAGGTCACGCAGCCTCCTATGGAGGTTGTAAAGCATTTCCTAAACCCCCGAAAGGATCAGAAAGTAAATCTTCCAGCAATAAAGTAAAAGAAAATTTCATCTATGCAAATGCCCTCACTTCAAACCAACAGATGGCGCCACACCCTGAAGAAACTACTACTAAAATACCTGCACAAGCCAAACCCAGAAGAAAACGCTCTGAAAATAATCCAATCAATGCTCTTCTCACCGCCATTGAACAACTTAAAGAACTTGCTGAGATTATCTCCCTCATCCCTGGACTGCTCACACTACTTCCAAAAATTAAATCTGCTAAATCCAACGAAAACAAAAAATTCGCCATTCTTGAAGCCATTATGAACAATAGTTTTGATGATTAATAGCCCAAACAACTTTAACCCCCTGGGTCTTAGGATTTGCTCATGGAACGCCAACGGCGTGAAATCCAAAATAATAGAGCTTCGCGAATTCATTACCAAATATTCCCCCGATTTAATATTAATCCAAGAAACCCATCTTAAACCCAACCATAGCATTTTTATTCCAAATTACAATAATTACAGAAACGCAGAATCACAGAAGAAGCTGCTTCCGGTGGAACTATGATCTTAATTAAAAGAAACCTTAAACATCACTACCTACCTACCACACCGCACCAATGGATTGAA
>BMAW01120506.1:0-17393 GCA_019974015.1 Nephila pilipes | reverse complement strand
TTAAATTTCTAAGAAGTGTAATTATTTGAATAGGAACGATTATTAAGTTTCCAATAGATTTCAATTAATGACATTAAAACTAGGCCCATTTATATACTTTTTTTATAATTTAATGAATGGCATTTTTGTTATAAGAGATTATTTTATCTTATTCTTTAGCAGATGTCAAAACTATTCGGAACAGGTTGAGTACCTTTGTGCATGTATTTTTAAATTAACAGCCACATTTTGTCACAAAACAATTAAAAAATGAAGTCAAGTAAAAATTGGTTTCTGCAATAAGAAATAGATTCTCAGAATATTTTTGAAAGAAATATTCCTTGAATTACGTGTTACAAACACTATTTCAGAAAAAAATTATTTAAATTGTTTAATCAATAAGAGCAACCAATCTGTTAGAATTATGCTTTGTTCCTTTACAAGGTAATTTAATATAATTTGAAAATGAGTAATAGACGCTTAATGTAATAAATCGCTTTACATTCCTGCAAAATTTCAAAAGAAAATTATTCTTAATAATAATTTAACATTTTTTTCTCAATAATAAATTATTTCTAAACATTAAGCATTTGCTCCTAAAATTAAAAAAAACAGCTTAAAAATTACTGAGTGAAACAAAATAAAATAATTATAGTATTACTAAAGCTGAATAAACTTCTCTTATAATTAGGAGAAATTTCAACAGAAATTACGGTTTCCCTTTTAGTAATAGAAGGTTTTAAAGTACGCTTTTTTTAGTAAATGTCATTACGCATATTTTAAGAAAAAAAAACTATTTGCGTACATGCATTAGTTAAAAAATTAAATACTAATTGAATCAAAGCATTGAAATGTTGTAACTGTACCAAATCATTACAAATAATTTTTTCACTTTCTGTGAACGTTACTGTTTCTTTTTTTTTTTCCTTCTTCTTTTCAACTATACAGTTTCAATAAAAAAAATTCAGAATTTATATTTAATTCGTTTATGTTATATTTGCGCATCTCTGGATGATAGAAGCAATTTGTTGCGAAAACAAATTGCCGATTTTGATAAAAAAAAATGCAACTGATATCTCTCAAATGGTTATGAATTTACTTCTGGAATACAAATAGCTTGTTGATTTACCAAGCCCCAAAACATGATTTCATTCTAATTTTAAATTCTTACGACTATAAGAACAAATCATGCGATTCCTTATCGTAAAATAATGATATAATCATAACCCAATTTTCAAACAATTCTCATTAGGATCTGTTTTTTACTGAAATAAAAATTTCATCAAATTTTAAATTAGAGTTCTATACAATAAAATTTAGTTTCCCATGAATCTGTGTGGGATAAAATTTTGAGGTACTGTACAATTTCAATAGATAAGAAAAATAATCAATTGAGATAAAATGTCAAATATAAATGTTTAGTTTTTCAATTATTATCGAATGAAAAATTATATGATTGAAAAGGCTGAGGAATGAAATAAATGCTTGAAATATTTAATGTAATAAACACTTCCATTTTTTCTTTTTATCAGACTTAATATATCAAACTTTATGTTAAGAATCTTAGAACAAATAAAAAAGTTATTCATATTTTACAAAATTAAAAAAAAAATCTTAAGATTCTTATCATATCGTCATTAGAATTAAGTAGATCTTTTGAATTCAAAAGTTAATATTTTGATTATCAATGCTCAATTCTTAGTTGAAATTATTTAAATACATATCCGATGATTTGTATACAATAAAAGGAAATGCGTGCATATATATATATATATATATATATATATATATATATATATATATATATATATATATATAAGCGAAATACCACTGACTGACTCGTCACGATATCTCTAAGACTATGCAACCGATTGACTTGAAATTTGGTACAGTTACTCATTTTGCAATGTAGACGCTCACTAAGAATGGATTTTATGGAATTCTTAACCAAAATGTAGTTATCATCGGTTAATCTTTTCTTACCCATCGGTTATGTCATTTTGGCGACTTTATCGCCAAAAATTACATGACCAACGCCAAACGGAATATATTTTTTTATATGTATACTATGTATCGCTACCAATTAAGTTTACTTGCAAGATTTGCGCGTGCGAAATGGAAAAATATCAAATAATTTAATATTGAATGAGGGATGATTGGCAAGATTTGATTGGATGATTGGCAAGATTTTGGAGAAGAGGCTCTTTTTTGCGAAATATCACCAAATATCTTCCACCGCCAAGTCGAAGCATTTCAATGACCTTGCATTGTGAATTTTAAAAAGCTATACTATGGTAACCCCAGCTGATTTCGGTTTTGCTGAGCAAACGATAATTGTTTATTGTTGTGGAACCTAGACGTAAGTTTTAAATTTATGAGAAAAGTATTTTATTATTAATAATGATTGATAAACTACATTTGTAAATCTAAACGCAATGTAACGAAGATATTGAAGTTGGCTTTTAACAAATGAATAATAACGGTATGTTATTCATGTCATTAATAAAAAAAATAAGTAGCTATCAAAATATTTATTTTGATGTTCGCATTAATTGTAACCTAATGTAAACATTATGCAAAAGTTTTGTTTCTGTATTTTGGCAATTTTTAGCTTTTGTTTTCTAGGAAATAAACGTTTTTCATTTTTTAAAATGGCTGGATAATTTATTGTTTTCAGAATACAGAATTATTTTTAATGCTATGATTTTTAAGAGCTATTCTGTCTATTCAATTGCAGTTCCAGATATGCTGCTACCGTAAGAGTTATCCTTTTGCAAAAAGGATCACGTAATACGGGTGACTTTTTGCTAAAAATTTTTATTATACTTCCTTCTTTTGTTAGTATTTTTTGTTGAATTTTAAAATAATGTGATTTAAAAAAGTTAATTTCGGTTATATTTTTTAACTTGAAAAGTATTTCATTGTAGGTTAATAAAAATTGATTTTTCATATTTACTTTTCAGTTATAGTTCTTAATAATGGATGTTGAATATATTTGGATCGATGGAATACCTACTCCTTTCAAAGTTTTTAAAATTCTTGGCGACGGAGCATGTTTATTTTCGTCTTTGTCTTTGCTGGTGTTGGGTGACATATCGATGGCGTATAAAATGAGAAATATTATTGTTTCTCACGTGTTTGACAACTGGGATCGGTTTAAATGCTACACTCAAATGCTATCTGGTGCCCCTTATAATATTAGCGATTTATATTTTACCGAAATGTGTAAACCAAACACGTAAGGATCTATTTGCGAAATTATGGCGGAGGCAGAGCTATTTCCCAATCAGTTTGAAGTGTATCAAGGTGGCTGCCTTATAGCTTCTGTTGGTGAAACAATTCAGGGGGAAAAAAGATTACGTTTTACGGGAAACTCTAATAGGGGTCATTTTGATGTTTATGTTGAAATAGTTGGATTAACAAATATAAGTAAAGTTAATTCTGGTGATGATAATGTGAAACAAAATGAAGAAAATGTGTCATCTTTTGTGTTTCAGCCTCAAGAAAATGTGTCTGTGTTAGTTTCAAAGACTCAATCAATATCTAACATTGATTTTTTAAGTTCAAGTGAATCAATTATTAATGATGTAATATCTCTTCAACTAAATAAAGGTAAAAAAAGAAGAAAAAGATTCTCAAATTCAATTAGATATAAACAAGTAAGACAAGCTGCTACAAAATATACTCAAAGTCATCCTGAAGAACATACAGCAGCTGTAAGAAAATACTTTTCTAATAACCCCCATGGGAATCAGGCAGCTGTAATTAAATACAATGAAAAAAGATCAAAAGTTAAATTAACGCCATGGACTTCCAAAAATTTGCCTGGTTTTAATTATAAAAAAAGATGTTGACTATTCAAATGATAAAATTGTCAGTATCGGAAAACATTTGCCCTGTTCGAGATACCGTGCTTTAAAATGGATAGAAGAACCTCCAGGAATGTGCTGCAGTGGTGGTCAAGTCCAGCTTCCTGCTATTAGATCCTACCCTGAACCTTTGAATAGTCTTCTTAACCATTAGAATCAACTTTCAGAACATTTTCTTTCTACAATTCGTAAGTATAATGAATGTTTTCAGATGACGTCATTCGGAGCAAAAAAAATTGTAGGAGGGAAATTTTATGCCAACATTTAAAGTCCAGGGGCAGGTATACCACAGGATAAGTAGCCTTTTGGCTGAGCCTCCTCAACAACCTTCTTTTCTTCAGCTATACTTTCTCTTTGATGATGAACGTGAACGAAACATTCGTTGTGGTATTTTCCGAGGTGTTAAGCCAGAATTAGTTAGCCAATTACAAAAGGCGCTACATGAACATAACAGGTATATTCGCGATTTCAAAGCTGCTGTTTATTCAGTTCCTAAAGACCAAAAAGAGTTCAATTATAAGGTTATACTTAATGCCGATAAAAAACCATCTGGAGAACACAAAGGTCATTTCAATGCTCCTCAAAATAAAGAAGTAGCTGTCCTTATTGTGGGTCAGGATTTCGAAAAAAGAGATATTCTATACAGCAGATACAGTAAATTGGTACGAATTAGTGAAACCCATCGAGCTTACGATGCTCTTCAGTACTTTTTGATGTTTTTTCGTGGGGAAGATGGTCATTGTATAAATATTTCAAAACCTGATAGCAATACTAAGGCTCCTATCAATAAGACTGTCTCTGCTTCTGAGTTCTTCAGCGATAGATTGATGGAGCGTGTTGGGGAAATCAATTATCTATTGCCCTTTCGTCAACTGTTTAATCAGTTTTTGGTCGACATGTATGCAAAAATAGAAACTGAAAGGCTTGGATGGATTCGTAACAATCAGAAAAATTTTAGGAGTGAGGAATATGTCCACTTAAAAGAAGCTATGGCAAAAAAAGATACACAGTCTTCAGAAATAGGTAAAATGGTTGTGTTGTCGTCTTCGTTTACTGGAGGACCTCGCTACTTGCATGAACGAACTCAAGACGCAATGACAAACAAAGTGACATGGCGCACGTACTCAGAGAAACAAAAATTATAGTATGGGACGAATGTACAATGGCCCACAAGAAAGGAATTGAAGCTCTCAACCGGATACTACAAGACATCAGAGGAAGTAATCGACTAATGGGTGGTTTTACTGTTCTTTTAGCTGGTGACTTTAGACAAACTTTACCTGTCGTACCACGAGGGACACGCTCAGATGAAATTAAAGCCGGTTTGAAATCTTCAATTTTATGGCCTCATATAAAAGTCTTATCCTTGAAAGTTAATATGAGGATCTCTCTTCAAAACGACTTGAGCGCGAAAGAATTTTCTAACTATTAATTGACATAGGTAACGGAAATATTACAGAGCAAGAAGAAAAAATAACTATTCTGAATAACCTATGAGATACTGTGGGAGATTTGATTACTTTGACTGATAGAATATACGGAAATATTGAATATGGCACACTAGATAGCTTATCGTGGTTGAAAGAAAGAGCAATTTTGACTCCAACAAATGAATCAACTGATAAAATTAACGATTTTATCCTAGAGAAACTGACAACTGAACATATAAAGTATGAGTCTATAGATACAGTCATAGAGATAGAAGTTACTGTCCATTATCCTGTGGAGTTTCTGCACACACTCAATCCACCAGGCATACCGCCTCATATTCTTTATCTAAAGACTGGTACACCAATAATGTTCTTGCGTAATTTAAATACTCCTAAATTATGTAACGGCCCCAGTTTTTTCTTAGAGTTTTCAAATTGAAAACTCCAAGAAAAAACGTTATAGAAGCGACTATTTTTACAGGAAAGTATGAGGGTGAAAATGTATTCATTTCTAGAATGCCACTAATTCCATCAGATTATCATTTTGAATTTAAGCGTTTGCAATTTCCAGTTAGAGTTTGCTTTGCGATGATTATCAATAAAGCCCAAGGGCAGAGTTTAAAATTAGCTGGTGTCGATTTATAAAATGAGTGAAAATCTAATCATCCTTCAACCAGAAAAACGAATGAAGAATGTTGTCTACAGAGAAGTTTTGGAAATGTAGGCATATTATTTCATATTTTTCTTATACTTAACTATTTATAAAATTAGAATAAGATAAAATAATAATGAATGTAATAATTAAGATTAATAAATTGATATAATAAAGAATAAAAATGTAGTTTTCATTCTCAAAAATTGCCATGCACACAAAATAAAGACAATAAAAATGTAAATCACAAAAAAAAATTGATTCAATAGGTTTAAAAAATAAAATAAAATGTATAAAAATGTATTTATATTTTTATGTTGTCAATTTTTACATGGTTTAGGCCTACTGGGGACCCGCCATGTAGAATAATCGGAACGCATCGCACTACACAGTACCTCATGGGTGATGCAGAATTCTGTTCAACGACAGATTTACTGACTAAATTACATTTTCATTTATAAACTATTAACTATTAAATACTTTTCTCATATATTTGAAAGTCGTGGATAACCATTATTACAGACAATCAATTTCTTAAAATTTTAAATTCAGATTATAATTATCGTTTAAAAATCGAAAACTTTCTTGATATCTTACGTATAGGTTCCAAAATATAATATTATCGTCCGCCCAGCGAAGCGGGCGGGTATCAGCTAGTATATATATATATATACATAAACACACACACATATCTGTATATAATAAGTGTGTGTTTGTGTGTGTGTGTGCGTGTGTGGTTGTGATACTTGTGTGATTGCATTTCCTAAATTTGTTTAACTCTCTAATTATTTTACTTCGCTGATCACATGTTGGCTTTAGAACTCACTAAATGAAGTTCTTAACTTAGATTTTCTTTTTACAAGTATATTAATTAATTTGTTTTGCTAAAATAGTATTTTCTTAAAATTTTTAATGAGGAACATATGATAAAATTTTTGAGCAGAATCTTACAAAACAAGTTTATTACGAAGTAGGGTAAATAAATAACTAGACTGGTGCTATAAAACATTTTATTTTGACATCGTACGTATTTATTTATTATCACATTAATATGCGCCTCTCCTATACCCTTTCAAAGTTCCATGCGAATCTTCCATTGTTCGAAGCACTGCTGGAAGTCTTCTGACAGCTCCTTCAGAATACATATCGTTTTCACTTTCATACTTCAAAATATTCACATCTTGTTTTTTAATGCAGATTTCACCCTAGAAAACAGATAGAAGTCGCATGTTGTAAGTTCCCGTTAATTAGGTGGATGGTCAAACATTGGGATGCTATACTTGGCCTACAAACCTCTTGACAAACAATGTGGAATGACTTCTCCTTACACAGTGCAAGTCGTTTATTCCTAATTATTTCACGAATTTCAGCAAGAACATGAATGTAGTAAATTTGATTAATAGTAAGACGTTAAGAAACCCAGTGAAGGTACTCAATCTCATGAATATTGAAGAAAACAATCATCATTGCTTTGAATTTAGGTTTGCTCATTCGAGTGTTTTTGGTCCTCGGTAAAGATGGGCTCATCTATTGTATGGATCAGCAGCTCGTTTCAGGATCATAAGTAAAATCCCACGATGAGTCACACGTTATTTTCTTTTCCTATAAGTTTGGGTCATTTTCAATGGCATTCAAAGTTTCAGTACAAACAATTCTGCGAGCTTCTTGTTGTTTAAACACGAGAATTTCAGGCATCATTTTAGCACACACTTTTTGCATGTTGAAATTTATATGTAAAATTTTCCGTATGGATTCTTTATCAATTCATACAATCTGAGCAGTCGCATGAATACTTAACTGATGGTCAGAAAGAACCTGGTTACCGGTTTTTTTCGATATTGTCTACCGATTTTAACGTAGGAGGGCCGAGCATGAATTATCTTTAACGTCTTCTAGGCTATTTTGAAAAAGCTTAAGCCACTGAAGAATACGTGCACGCGATGAACATTTATTGCCACACATTTCTTTCAATAAATTATAAACTTGAGGTAGCGGGTTTTCCAAATTTAATGTGACATTTCACAATAATTCTTTGATTTATTGTAACACTCATCATTTTTCCGGCGAAACAAAAAATAACTTTAATACGAACGAAGGCTACGGCTTTACGGATTTGTTTTCGGAAGCGAGACTCACTGCATTCGAAAGAAAAGGCTTAAAGCTTCACAGCCTTCGGTCTCTGGCTTTTGGTATATGCGTTCTATTGCAGCAGGGTAAATCTCGTTAATTATTAGCCATATTTCGTATTGTACATCTTAAAATTTACATTTGACTCAAGTTTCAATATGAAGTTCAATTTTGTATTAACATTTTAAATATAAATGTATTACCTAATAAATAACGAATATTCATAAATGTAAATACTGTTTAATTTTGTATTGTATTTCAACGAAAATATTTTACTAAATAGTTTTAGGATTACATCTAAGACAAAAATTTATTTTATAATAAACAGTGTTCTTGTTTTTACACAAAAAAACCTTTTGTAATCAATAATTATTTAAAAGATAACTTCAATGTATTTTTTAAACTTTTAATTAAAGTTGATTTACGGCTTTGATAACTTATTCAGATTTATCCTGATTGCAAATCTAATATTAGGAGGAACTTTCGTGTCGTTAATCAATAATTTGTTGTGAAATCTCCTTTGAGCATTCTGGCATAGAGCAAAGAAAGTAAGGATAAATCATAAATGAAGTCGGTTGTGCCTTTCATGATTCTCAAAATGGAAGAAGTAAATATTTATCTATTCGCTTAACTCTGCTTGTGTCAGAATCTTTACATTAGAAAAAGTAATTTTTACAGTAAATAAAACTGAATATCTGGAAAATGAAGCTTTAGGGAAATAAGAGTATTATTTTAAGCCTTTATTCACCAAACATTTTAATTTAAGTATACTAAGTCAATAAATGCGAGTCCATCTATAAAATAAACACAAAGATAAAGTATTGATTGTATGCCTATCGACTGATTGAATGTTAATTAACATCGCAATCAGAAACAACATGAGGGTTTTGGAGAAGGGTCTCGAAATTTGTATGTCTATCAAAGACGTGAATTATTTCGAGTAATTTAACTGAAAGAATCCGTGAGGTTGCTTCTTAAGTTTAATTTCGATTAATCTTTAAATTAAATTATTCCCTTCCCATGACCATTCAAAGGTATTCTAGCTACAACACATTAATATATAATTATGTGTTTGAAGGAACAAAATATGAACAAAAATATTATTTCAAATATACAATCTCAAGATTGAGATTGTATATTTGAAATAATAATAATAAGGAATCTCAAGAGAAACAATAATTGTGTAATTACACAAAAGTTCGTATTGAACACTTTGTTGAGTCTGTTGTAATTTCAAGTATGAATCTCGCATCAACCGTCCTGATGTACAAAAAAGAACTTCTAAAATTAACCTGCATATTTTTATCTAGAATTAGACTTCAGTTGTTTAGGATAGCTTTTAGAAGTTTCCATAATTAATACATTTCTGAGAATATTTTAACAAAAAAACATGGAATTGATCACTATAAATTTTTTTACAAATAAGTCGGTAAAAGCTCATTGCTCTCTTTCACAGAAAATCTGAAAGTATAATCCCATGTAGGATGTTAAATAAATTTACATTTTCAGTGATCATCAAATTAAAAAGAAACATATAAAATTTCAAAGACAACTAACTAGAACCTAAAAATTATTCACAACAGCAATTTATAAAAGAGAATTTAGTATAAGTGTTCTATATCTGTATAATGTATCATTGATATCCGTGTGGTCATATCCGTGTGGTCGCCTTATTGACGTGGTGCGGCTGTTGAATAGAGAGGTGCCATCTGAGGTGTTTTCCTTTTTAGTTAACCAAGGATCAAAATTACGAAGTCCATTTCCAATTGCCCTCTTGTCCTCTAAGTTCGATGAAAACAAACAATTAATCGTATTTGAATAATGTCCCAAATATTATCTATATATACCCATTTTTGAAGAGTCATTATAATAGTGATAATGTACCTTTAAAAACTTGTTGAAATTTTTGTCATCCTCATTCTGAAAGATAGTTCAATTTTATCCATCCTTTTGTAATCAATTGCACCTTTTGATAGAAATGTTTCACATTTATTCTATACGTTTAATTCTGTATTTTCTGATAGTATATGCTTCAAATATACCGTATTATTATTTTACTTGATAACGTTTTGGCCTAGATAACATTTTGGCAACAATGTTTTGTCCTGATTTAGTAAAGATCATCATAACTTAAGAAATATTATAACTTTCAATTTCTATTAAAGTGTCTATGTCTTCGACGAGTCGATGTCTATGTCTTCGACGAGTCGATGTCTATGTCTTCGAAAAAGACGATCGTTATTTTATTTAATAATCATCTGTCTGGAAAATTAAAAAAATAAATTTCGTATCTTGTTGTACATATGCAATTCAAAAAGTATAAGACTACAAACATCTAGTACGCATTACCATCATTTTTAAATAAAGTGAACCGGAGATATGGTGACCTCTTGGTTATAGTGAACTATTTTTTTCTCCCAAATGAACCCGTATTTAATTAATGTTATTTTAAACGCTTATTCTGATAACTTCAGAAAATGAATGTCCACTTATATTCTGTAATTCCATAGATTTTTTTTTCCATTTTACACATATGTATTTAAATCCAAAAAGGTAGTATTCCAGAGCTTCTAACTGAAATCCACATTTTTCTGAGAAAGAAATAGGTAACTCCTTTAACAATCATGACGAAAGAAAATAAAACTCATTTGTCCTAACACTCCAACAACACTCGACCTATTCACTGGATCCTAATCTTCAAACGTCCCCCCCTTCCAGGAATTAACCACTTTTACACAATCGGATAAACAATATTCCTATCCGACTATCTTTCCTAGATTTTCTTCAACCTTTCTCCATGCTCTGGACATCTCCTTAATACTTTCTATAAGTGTTTCTTGTGGATCCCAATAGGATAATTGATTGATTGTATGAATTTTAAATAACGTTTACTTACAAGAAAAATACACAACTAAGAAATATTTACTGAAATTTTATAACATTGAAATATAATTATATAGATTCTCGTTATGAAAAAAGGAATTCTTGGATTCTAGGTGTCGGCTATCAAAAGCCACTTGAAACAGAATGCACAAACCAAAAAAAAAAAAAAAAAATTACCCTACCCCAGCTTATGAACTTTGAACCCAAAATCTCGTATCAGGAGTAGAGCTTGTTAAATTCCTGCACCAAAATGAGAGGATTAAAAAGAAAACACATCCCTGCGAGGTACCTAATATGCTGAAAAAGGGTTCAAAATCATACAGCTAATAGGGGAAAGCTTGAGAGTCGTGATCAATATTCATTACTTCATCAAAAATTAATTAAATATTGATATTCATGGACCTTGTCTTAATGTATATTTCTACCATTTAACATCATTTTTAAATTTTAAAATTTAATTTTGTTTTTTAAAAATGAGAACGGGTGATGCATCCCAAAAGCCAATGAGATCCCCTTAGGGATCATGATCCACCAGTTCGAAATCAATGCCCAGTGCGCTTTAAATAAAATTTCGAAACTTTGAAATCTATAAATCTTTAATTATGAAATGAATTTTACAAATGATTTGAATTTTAAGAACTTAAAAGTAAATTACAAGTATTGTTTGCATGCTTCCAAATAATTCTCTTGATTGGGTATTTGTATGTTACAAACTATAAGAGAAAAGCATTTTTGAAAAAATTTAACTCTAAGCGATTGCTAAAATATATGGAACAATACCGTTAAAATAATCAAAGTGTAACTCATTATAGTTCACAAACACGATACTTATTATACAAAGAACGAAATCGAGGTTCTATGAACCGTACAACAATTAATATTTGTATTTTGTGAGTCTAAATTAATGAAAATATTACAAGAAAAAAGATTATAACAGAGCCCAGATTTTTCATCTGTTTGTTGATTTACATTACGTTAAATTACATGAGCATTTGGAACTGCAAATATTATTCAGAAGAAAACATGTAAGAACAATGCGCATTAACAAGAGGGAATTAAATACCAATCATGCTGTAGAATGCATTACTAGATAAATAATACATTAATGTATTTATTGGCATATTATCATTTTCTTATTCATTGGCATAGCTTTGTTTTATTTGTCTTTATATATATATATCCCTTCACTCTTGCCCTTTCATTGAAGATGTTTCCAATAAATTTAAGAAATAAATTGAATTAATTAATAAATAAAAAACTAACTCAATCAACTAGAATAATAAATGATCAAAGCAATACAGCTAGAATAATAAATGATACTAAGTTTGGATTTTTTGACACCAATATTCATTACGTTTGACAAACTACTTAGTCACGCAATAATTACATAATATCAAAATGTCCTTATCAGACATTTATCATTTCACAGCTTACCATAGATGACGTTACAGAAAATATAAGTGCCAAATTTAACTTTTTCTGAATAAAATCATCTACATACTTTGAACTATTAATACATTACATAAAACACACACAAAAAATATATATGATTTATCCAAAATCAGTTTTATTTTTAATTATTAATTTCTGAATAATGAAAAAAATTCCTACATTATTCAGATTCTAAGTTGGTATATTCAAATTTCTATCAGCTTTTCGAATCACCTATTAACTTCTCATAAGATGAAATTTTTCGAGCAAAATTAAGAAACTACATCCAAGATGTAGAATGGAAATTTTATCTGAAGTGGACCTTTTAAAAATCAGTAATCTATGTATGAAACAAAATTAAAATTTAAGACACTACTAAACGTTTTCAAAGACAAGCCAGAAACAATACAAAATGATTTATTTTTATATAGGTACTTTAGACGTGATATATTACATTTGTGTTGTCAACAGTTGTTGGCTTCGAATATGTAATGATGCGCATTTAGCAACACATGTTTGTCTGTATGATAATTCTTTATATAAAATTAATTCTATTCTTTATTTAAAATTAATTCTATTCTTTAGTTAAAATTAATTCTATTCTTTATTTAAAATTAATTCTATTCTGTATTTAAAATTAATTCTATTCTGTATTTAAAATTAATTCTATTCTTTATTTAAAATTAATTCTATTCTTCATTTAAAATTAATTCTATTCTTTATTTAAAATTAATTCTATTCTTTATTTAAAATTAATTCTATTCTTTCCTTCATAAATTCTACAAAAAGTGCTTCATTGAAAGAAAAGCATGAAATCTCCAAAGTAAAAGAACCTCTTTTACCGCGAACATTACATGATTCATTATTACCTTAATCTCTTAGAGTAACCCATATCAGAGAAATTTTAGAGTTAACTATAATTAATGCTGTACGTAACTAAAATGGTAAAATTGCTAAAGATTAATTAATTGAACATTTCCAGAAAATAATTTCTGCAAATTATTGCTTAATTTCCCCGACATTTTTAGCATATACATCGTTGCTTAAAGAATGAAATCTTAGTAATCTCATCAAATATTTCACAAAATTATCAAACTACCGAATATAATATTTTCTTATCATTTATATAATTTTTTATTATAAATCCTTTGAAGTCAATGTGACCACAACAGCTTAGTAAATAATGTCATAAATTTCAGAATCTAAGATTTTCGAGTTGTCTTTGTTTTGAATCCGATTACTTTTTGTATAGATATTGTAGTAACCCTTTACGTAAACTAACAAAATTCATTTTTTCATGAATCAATAAATACATCATGAAGATATTAAGTATATTAAATACTGTTCCTTTAGACTTACAGTTATTAGCACATAAAGAGTGATCACGTATTATTTTAAAAACTAATAATGAACAGGAAAATAAAATAACGCATATATCTTTATATTTGTAAATATATAGTTTCGTAGCAACATTGTGCACGTGTGCATTGTATTAAAATTATTAATATTTAATAACTCAATTAATGTTTTGGATGCACACACACATTAATCCTATCATTCTCTTTATGTCACATGTTTGAATAGATTACTCACTGACAAAAGTTGACTTTTAAATTTCTCAAGAACCTTCTAGAAGAGCTTTTGTGTGTGGATTATCAGTGACTAATTCAAACAAAATTGTGTGGAGGTGCTAAAATATTTTTACATAATGTTAGAAATATTTTTGTTGCCCAATTGTCATTTCAAATTTTATCTCTTGAGGTTTTACAAGAAATATCAAATTATATATTTATTATTTCTATGTAATTTGCAGAAGATTATCACATCATTCAATTAAATTTCTTTACGACAGTAACTCAGCCATTATTTTGTTTTTGACTCTACCCATTTTAAAGTCAGTTTTTTAACTCATAAATAATCTCCCGTAAATTGTCTGAATTCCATAATATTTCATCAGTGAGCCTTACTCAACCACATGATATGAGTTGCCTAGCAAACTCCAAACTTATCTTCTAATTTAGCTTAATGAACGAAGGAAACCAAACTACATTTTCACATGAACTGAATGGAAAGTTACTTCTCATCAACTCTCCAGACAGTTAGACAAAACACATTCTACGAAAAAATAAGAAATGGGTAGTAGAAGACAAATCCATTCTATAAATATGGTTATTTACTTAAAAGCAACTGTTTGAGGAACTTTAAGTACAAAGCTTCAAGACGCTTTAAAATTTTGAATGTAATCCATTTCCAAAATAATTTAGGATCAACAATATATTTACACACATTCGTAATGAGTTTAGTTTTAACTATCCAGTCACTGAAACAACAATCATCTTTAGAATAATAAGCATGTTAAATAAAAATATAAACATGTTATTTTAATTTTGCAATATTTAGTCTCATATACTTACTACAACATTATGTGATAATAAAATAACAAATTCTGAGAATGTAATTAAAAAAGTTGTGGACTAACATATCATTCCATCAGTTCTTTTGAATTAATGGTTTTAAACTACTATATCATGCATTACGTACTTATAACTTTTAAATCTAATGGGGTTAGATTATTTCAATGAATAATAAAAGATCGAACCTCAATAAATCTAATATCAATTAATGAATACACAGTAAAATAATATCGATATTGTAATAATTAATATTTTTATATTTACATAAATTATACTAATATCTATATTTTTGAACGAATTTTAATTACAATATGGATAAATATAATTGAAGATGATGGTAATATTCTATGAATAATTTAGCCAAATTTTATTTTAATCGCTATTATTGACATGGCAACCATTTACCACTGCCATAGCAACCGGAATCATTTACTGTTCCACTTGCTTACAAGAATCCTAATTCGCTATGCTTAATAATGATAAAAATTTGGGTTTTGCCTAGAATGAATAATAATTTATTTTTTACGTTTTTAAATACTGACTGATATTAAAAAAAATGCCCCTCAACTAAATTAATGATGACTGTGATTGAATTTATACTAAGCAATTTATTTTTTTCAATTTAGTAAAAACTAATTTTAAATAATATGACTTATCCCTGCTTAGTGAAAATGCGCAATTTTGTTATTTAAATTGCTTTTACTGTTGTTTACTCAGTCGTCGCCAAAACAAAAAATCTAATAATGGTGAAATTTATTCCAGGCTAATGGAAAAGTACTAATAATTCTTGTTCAAATTTAACTCATTTAAAATTGAATACTATACAATTATCCGATTTATTCACTATTCATTTATCTTCTCTTATATTTAATAGTTTATGTATTTTTAAATGTGCTTTATGTACGTTTTTGAAACCTTCAATAAATTCAACACACATACATACATTAATTTAATAAAATTTCTGTAATCGTCACATTAAGCAAATGATCTTAATTTTTAATGTCAAATTTTTTAATCATAGCTTTTGTAAATTTAATAATGAACACTGTTTATATATGAACTATTGGAAGTGAACATTATATACTTATGAAAATTACAAATATATATCGTTGCATGAAAAATCTGCAGTTATTTAATTTTTCTTTCAGTATTTACTGTACTGAATTAAGATATTATGATTTTTTTACCATACTTTCTTTTTACAGGGACCTAAACTATTATTAAATCTCGCAAATGTTTTCGAAATATATATAACATACATTTAATAATCACAAAATTTTTCAAAAGTCACATATGAAGTTAATATGAACTAAATGCATCATTTAAAACGTTTACGAAATTTCTGTTTTAGCCATTACACCCAGAACATTGTATTTAAGAGATAAAAAACATATAGTTCGAATTCAAAGAAATAATACTCAAGAGGAACATTCTTTTTGGCCTTATCGAATATGAGACCTTACATTTTGGAAATACTTTTGAAAAGAATACAGTCTGTTTTCTTCTGATATCAGCTGTCATTTTTCATCAAATTTTTATGCCAGATAACTAGAAACTTTACAGACATTTTCAACAAAATGAAATTTAACTGGTGAAAGCCAAGCAATATGAGTCTTCATTCTTCCTTTTAAGCAATTACGCAAGTTCTTCTTATTTGATATCGTTTTTCCAATGATAAAATCCCTTGGATCATTATTTCTTTCCTTCATTTTTATATTAAATCATAGATTTAAAAATATTTGAAGTCATATTTGAATTAATTAGAATCATTATTGACATTTATTTTATTTTCTTTAATTTCATGATTAAAAGTTACTTTTAAATATAAAGAAAATTATTTTAATAAACAAATTATTAAAATAATCACAAAATATCTCGATATTATTCGACTTTTAAAATAACATGAAATTAAACTTTTTTTAATTTTCTAAAACTTAATTTCTGGTTGAAGTTAAACTCATATAGGTTTTATTTAACTTAATACGATGAAACAAAGGATTTTTAAGCTTTAATTTCCTTGATATACTACAGTTTATATATTTGTACAAAATTCAATACAATAAAAATTCAAAAAAATTCATGTTTTATACAGTTTATTCATCTCTTACAATCTAAACTTGGTAACGTATTTATTTTAATTTTGAACAGATATTTAAATAATACAAAAGTTGTAAAAGCTTCATGTGAAGTTATGAGATCTTCTAAAATCCTCTAGAAATATTTTAAATCAATTTACCTATTAGTATTTACTAATAGGAAAAATAAATTATCTTATATTATTAATATTAATGAAATGAAACACAAATTTCGAATGCTTATAAATTTCATATATCTATTAGATTACTTTATGAGAACAATTGTTTTTTCCCGACATAGTCCGTAATTAATTTCACTCTTCAATGATGCTTAATGTATTATTCATGATTCATTAAATTTTAAATAATACCAAATAATTGTTAGTCTCAAAAGATCAATTTACCTTTAAATCAATTTACCATATACAAGATATGGTAAATCAATCAAATCTTATATATCAATTTACCATATAAAAGATCAATTTACCTTTAAAAGGTAAATTTATCAATTTACCTTTTCAATTATTGAGATG
>BMAW01120501.1:9243-43042 GCA_019974015.1 Nephila pilipes | reverse complement strand
TATATATATATATATATATATATATATATATATATATATATATATATCAGTCTTAATTTGCATGATCACGTTTTCTTTTTTGGAGGAAGCGGTAATAAAAATAATTTCTATGGCCCGAAAATTCCCCTAGAGGACTGTTAGTGACAAGATCGTTGATAGACCCGTCACAATATATATATTTATATTGAAGCAAGACTCGTTTTCTGGATTATGGCGCATGTTGAGAATTCAGCACTTGCGTCATAAATCTGCGTGCATTCATTTGCTGCATCCCATTAAACTTGGTTCCGCAGGTTGCTTTCGACTATGGGTAAAAGATGAGATCTATCTATGAGCACACATTTATTTTTGAAACCTTATGTAAAGAAGCATGAATTGAAGCGAAATGCATCCGTGAGTCTTTTCATCATATATCTCTCACTAAGCATTGTATTCGAGGTAATTTTGCACAATTATGCTGTTGCACCTTGCACCTTATCATTATTTATATTTTTTAAGCAAAAAATTAATTTAAGTAATTTTATGTAAAAATATTATTTTTATTATTACAACAAAATTGATAGTTCATAATTCTTTTGATGAATAAATATCTCAAGTTGAGATAAAATTCCATAATTTTTATTTAGCTTACCTATATAATATATATATATATATATATGAATAAAATACCAATACAGTGGTACCTCGACATACGAGTGCCCCAACATACTAGTTTTTCGAGATACGAGCCGGTGAACGAGTGATTTTTTGCTTTGAGTTGCGAGTGAAATTCGAGATACGAGTTCGGTTTAGCAGGTCGGCCGGTAGTAGCATGCGGTCGCGCCCATCACGGTCAGTGAATCAGTTAGCAGCGTGCTTCCGCTGTGATAAGTTGTGTAGTTGTGTTCGCGTATGTGTTGCGTTTACATTTACATTTACAGTTATAGTTCATTTATTTTTATAACCATGGATCGGAAGAAAGTTTGTGAAAAGTCAAGTGCTAAGAAAAAGATGATGAGTATTGAATTAAAACGTGAAATTATTGAAAAACATGAGCAAGGTGTTTGAGTTGTTGACTTGTCGAGGCAGTATGGGCGTAGTATGTCCATGATATGTACTGTGCTTAAACAGAAGGAGTCGATAAAGAGTGTAACGCCGGCTAAGGGCCTTACGATAATTGGTTTCGAGGAGTCAGAGGAGGAGGTTATTTCTACAAGTGAGATAAAGGAGATCTTAGGTATGTGGGAGAGTTTCACAGTTCGTGGAAAAGAAACACCCAGAAAAAGTTGCAACATGTCTTGCATCTGATCTTTTTAATGACACTTGCCTAACTCATTTCCGGAACATTCTGAGAGGGAGGAAGAAACAAACCTCCTTGGATATGTTTTTTTCTAAACGGCCTACAGGTGAAAGCGAGAAAAATGTAGCGAAAAAGGCAAAGACCAGTGAGGATATCTAATTTATTTCTTTACATTATCTTTTTTGTTTTTGTACAATAAATATTTGTCATTTATAAATACGATTTTATTATTCAAAACCACGTAACAAAAATAACTGGACATTTTGGGGGTTGGAACGGATTAATGGTAGTTCAATTGTTTTGTATGGGGAAATTTGCTTCGAGATACGAGTAATTCAAGATACAAGCAAGGTTGCGGAACGAATTAAACTCGTATGTCGAGGTACCACTGTATTATAATTCATATATTACTTTATAAATAAATTAATCATATTAATCATAAATTCACTACATTGATTTCTAATAAACTACATAATTAAGGAAATCATTACGAAACTGGATTAAATTTAATATAAATCATATTATATTATTAACATTAAATAAGCAAACTAATATTAAAAACAAGGCAAACATCTATTTAGAAACATAGATTTTATAAGGAATAATAATCCAATGAAAAAAAGAGAAATAACTTTGAAGAAAAGTAAAATAATGTAATTAATAATGTTCTTAACTTTGGAATGGGATTATGTAAGCTTATTAAGTTGTTATTGATCACTCTATCACATTTCAGTAAATTACATTATAATAAAATATGGTTACAACTAAAAATCAGTAAAATTAAAAAAAATCAGTTATAGAAAAAAGAAAGTAAACATATTGCAAATATTAAAATCAAGCTCCCTTAAACTGCAAATATCAAAATGTATATAAATATCTAAAAAATCGTATTATTTAAAAATTCTAAACAAAAAATATTAATTAAACAAAAAAAAATCAAAAACAAATTAACTAAACAAAATATAAGCATTCAAAAACAACTTGTAAAAAATACTAATAACTTGTCATCATAAATAAGGTAGAATTTTTTGAAAGAAATCTGTTTTGAAATTATTTGTGTAGATGACGCTGCTTCTCTTCTCGTCACTAGAGGACGCTGTGGCAAAAGTTATATGAGCCTGTGATAAGTTGAATGTGCGAGATATACACATTACCTACTTGTGAGAAAAATTCGGCAGAGCTAGATGTAGTATTTACCCCCTAATTTGCCAGAATTCCAAAATGTCTCTTGAAAACAAATTGCTTCTGTACACCTCCATTCTCAGACCAATCATCACTTATACAAGTTCCATATGGGCATATGTTGCAAAATCAAATATTACACTTCTCGAAAACATACACAGCTCAACACTCAGAATGATCACCAAATCAAGATGGTACACCAGAAACAATGTTCTTAAAGCCACTAAAATTCCCACCTTTAGAAAATACATTCAAAAAATAGCAATAAAATTTTTCGCCTAGCTTAATCATACCAATAATATCAATAAGATAAACTTACATAACTACACGTCCAGAGAAAATTTTAAAAGACCTCGCATTGTACTTCTTGATTCATACAACCCACCATAACTTTTTTAAATTAATATTTCTCCCATTAAACTTTTACTTATTCATTCCACAATTTTTTTTATTCATCTCTACATATACGCCCACTCACACTAACACACCCTCCATAGAATCCAAGCAACTCAGGGCCGCCAATAGGACATATCCCCTCCGCAAAAAGAGAACCAATGGTGATCCAGTCTCTCAGCCCCTTCTCTGACCGAAACCTGTACCTCCAAAGCGCCAACCTTAACTGACCTCAGCATCGTTCATTCATAGCACGCTCACTGATCCTCACCTATAGAAAGCTTAAATTAAATTCACTAGACAAATTTTGCATTAAATATTAACCGATCCGAGGTTAAGACCACTCCGCGGCCTATATGCTCGAAAACAATTTCCAAAGTTCCAATGTGCGAGATATGAGTAGCGATGGAAATGTAGCAGATCGACGATTCTTTGATTCCCAACCCCATTGCAGTTGTAATGACAGAGGTTAACGTGATGATATGTAAAGAACGGTTAGTGGTATTGAGTTTGATTCAAATTAAGTGATGTTTAATTTTAATTGTGTTTAAACGGTTTATTAAATATTTTGATACGAGTGTGCTTTGGAGTTAATGTTCAGGAGTTAGTCTTAGCTTAAATATTCTACAACAACGACCATAAGCTGAATGTAATAAGTATAAAATCATATAAGCCAATGGAAAAAAAATCAAATAAATAGAAAAGCACGCATTATGTTTTCCAAAAGCTTAAGAATAAGCAAATACTACACACTTGATAGAGAAAACTAATACAACTCTCCATGAAAGAATTTACCGCCAAAGTATACGCTGATTGATTGATTTAAACGATATGATACCAATAAATTAGGTACAAAAAGAGTTTGTTTCTACAATGAAGATTACTGACCAGTAATTAAAGAAAATACTTAAAAACAACTTTTTATGCATATTTAAAAAACAAAATTAACAATAGATAAGAAAAGCTAACATATTTAAGAATTAATATCAGCTCAAAAACAAAATTCAATCTGTAGAGTATATATATATATATATATATATACAATTTTTGTCACATTTATAATTTTTATATTTAAATTTTTTCTTAAAAATTAATAGGATATTCAGCATTTGGACATATAATAAAAAATTATTTAGGTTATTTTGAAAATAAATAGGTAAATTAATAAATTTGATATTTCCCAATAAATAATTATTACAAAGGTTTTAAAAATATTCAAACTTAAATTACTATCAAAATAATGCACTTCATTAAAGGGAAACAGTAGTTATCGTTCTTGTCATAAATATTAATAATAATCCAACCATCAACAATTTTTAAATTAACATCTGAGATATATGTTTTATGAGAATTCAGATTCATTTTTATAAAAAGTTATATTCAAAAAAATGTAAATAAAATTAGCTAAGCTATTATAGCAAGACAACTTTAAAGTATACCTTTTATTTGCTTAGAACCTTGCTACCTTTTATTTGTGCTTCCATTATAACAAATATAGTTTTCGTTTACCACGAAATTAAGAAGTGAAGAATTTTAAATTATATATATATATATGTGTGTGTATTCGTGCGCGCTTGTTTCTGTGTGTGCATGATGGTAGACAATATTGTTATCGAAGGATCATAAAATGAACTGTAGCAAACAAATTTAGTGGAAGTGGTGACTCGGCATAATAAGATTTTGTTGTTACTCTGTTCGGACATCAGAATAAATAACCCTAAGATTTTTAAAAATATTTTTATTCTTATTTTAACTATTCGTTTTTGAACCTTCTGGTCTTTGAAGAATATTTTCAAATATTTTTAAAAATCGGAGGAAAGAAGTAATTCACATAAGCATTCATTATTTTTTGCTCTTCCAGATACACTTTATTGTATTTAAATAGATCAAATAATAAAGATGGGAGAATTCAAGTCGAAATTCCATAGGATTAACATTAAGTTGATGAAATCAACATGGCGGGTAGACGGGAGCCTTAAGAATGTACGTTTACTAATGGATCAATGCTTACAAATGACAGCATTGAGGAAAGTGTAAGTACGAGACATATTACCGTGGAGTATGATACAATTTTCTGTAGGTGGTGTAATGCATTGCACTTAATTTAATAGCTCTCATTCTTCTTTCAAATCAAAGATGCTTATTTCTGGTACATTGGAGTGTGCTTAAGTCAAAAAAATCGCCCACCTTTAGCGTCTCAAGCATCTTCACAGTGTTTAGGTCTGAAGAACGTGCTGGCCACAAATCAACTGAACATCCTCAATCTTAAGACATTTCTGAGCATCCACTGAACGATTACATGGTGCCTTGTCACCCATTACAAGAAATTCCTTTCAGACGGTGCCACAAATAAGGCAAACATGAGGCATGCAGATTTCATGAATTAGCTGTTAATATTCTTAGACGCCAGTCCATGTAGAAGTTTACAGATAATGATAATGCTATCAGTTTATAGTATGGCACATAATGTTGACTTTTTTAAACATTTTCTGACTATATGCTGTGCCACTTTTACAAGAGATTATTTAACTTCTATAAGCAGATTTAAATAATGAACCTAATAATATCTGAAAATGGGATGCATGTCCGGTTGCACTAGGTCAATTTTCATTGGTCAAAAGACCATAACAACTAGGCTATATGTTGCAGGCTGGACAATGGCACGCACACAGAATGGATTATTCTCCTTCTCTCAAACGTCTCCATATGCTTTATCAGAAGGTCATCTGTCTCCTTGAAGAAAAATACTCATTTGCCAGCTTCTGAGCAGTAGTAGAACGATTCCATTTTAACGATATGACAGCGAATCCGTCTTCGGCTATTTTAGTCCTCAAGTCGAATTTCTCAAAGTCGATTTCCATACAATTTAGATCTTATAATTTCTTGCCAAAATCATGAAAAAATATTTTTGGTTGAGGTGGAACTTTAAGAAAACTACTGTTGAATTTGCCTTTCTTTAATATTTCTAATAATACCGACACGCTTAATATCATTTCAGTGATATCAGAGAGATAAATGTTGAAAATTTCAAGTTAATCTATTAATTATTTAACGTTTTTTAATACTGCTATTATTAAAAATAGTTTTGAAATTGTCAGGAACATGAAAGAACAAGAGGTATTTTCTATACATGGGTATGATTTTGAAAACCTTATTAACTCAATAGATATTCAAGATTTAAATAAAGTTCTTGCAATTTTATACGATAAATATCATTTTAATCAAACAATAAAACGTGAAAAATTCAATACTCTGATTAAACTTGTATTACAAGAGAATTTTATAGTTTTCGGTCAAAATCTCTATAAGCAAATTCAGGGTCTCCCTCAGGGAGGTCCAGCAAGTAATTGTCTGGCCAATTTTTATTTACATTTTTATGAATTACAACATATTGATAATGATTCTTACTTTCTTTATCGTTACATAGATGATTTAATTATTTTAGGTAAAACTGAGGAATTTAAACCAAATGTTTCATTTTACCCTAATTATCTCAAATTATTAAAAACTTATCTTAATTCCAATACAGTAGAATTTCTAGAACTTGATTTGCAACTTGTTGACAATAGACTAATTAGTAATATTTATGATAAAAGAGAAAGATTCGAATTCCATGTAATCAAAATTTCTTTTTGGAACAGTAATCTACACAGATCTATTTATAGGAATATTTTATTAGGCTTTTTATTACGTAATAACAAATTAACCACACATAAAATAGACAAGTTTAATAACATTAAAAAATTCTTCAACAATTGTTTAGATCATGATTATCCAATAAATTTCTTAAATACTTATATACATCAAAAATATATTAAACATCTTTGCGAATCGTGATACAGTTTCAAATCCACCACACAACAATAGGTCCACAAAGTCGGCTTGTTAGTGATCTAGCCGTGAAGAATTTATTTGTTTACATTTTTACTCACTCTCTGGACCATTATACTTCTTTACCATACAACTTATTACCAACCAATTGTTTGCATCCTTTTACATTTTATTACCAATCAAACGATGACTTAAATCTTTTTTCTATTTATATGGTGATGATGTGTTATATATTTTTCATTTTGAGTATGTGATATACATCTTTAAGCTTAAAGAAAATTCCGCCTTACTACTCACTTATTTGAAAATTCATTTTTTTTGAATTTTTGTAAGTAATTTTTATATTTTGATTTGTAGATAATTTTTAGAATTATAGATTTTATTTTTATAGATTTTATCATTGAGCTTTTATGCATTTTTTAATCATTGAATTCTTTTGTAATTTGGATTTCCCAATTCAGCCTACCAAGAATTATAGATTTTATTTTTATAGATTTTATCGCTGAATTTTTTTGCATCTTTTAATCATTGAACTCTTTTGTTATTTGGATTTCCCAATTCAGCCTACCAAGTCGCAAAGGGGGGAGGTTGGTACCATTAAACTAGTTTAACCCCGCTTATTCGGTCCTCAACCCGATATTGCTTTTTGACTTGCTGGGTTCCATATTTTCATTTATTTTTTCCTTCATTTTTACATTTCTTTTTGGATTTTTGTCTTTTTAAATATTTTAAATTATTCTTTCATAAATTTTCAGTATGTATATATATATATATATATATATATACATATATACATACACTTAATTATGCCTATCATGATGAGGGTTCATGATAAAACTTTCTTTTCATTTAAAATGAAAAAAAAAAAACCACCTATCCAAAATTTTGCAAGGAACAGATTTAGCCACCCAAGATACGTTTTTATTAATTATTATTAAATATGAGTTACTAATTATATAATATATAAATAATTTAATTCTTACATTTAATTGAGTAATTTAATAATAATTACAAGAAATGCCCACCTCGGGTGGCTAAATCTGTTCTTTATAAAACTTTGCATAGAATTTCCGATTGATTTTTACTATAATTATTGTTAAATTACTTAATTAAATGCAAGAATTAAAATAAACGATGAATTGTCAAGAAATGGACAATAGAAAACTTTCCCGATTTTGAAATGAAAGGAATCGATAAATTATTAAATTGAATATATTTAAGCTAAATGTAATTAAAATTGAAACAAAAGATAAATAATTGAAAAGTAATCTGGTACGCCAAAACGACCCATCCTAAACAACAGCTCCCTGGGTGGCTAAAACATTTGTGTAAGATAAATTTTGTTTTGAATTAAACCTTTATAACGTATAGATTTTCATTTTGTTGTTTCTTTATTGTTATTCACTTTCCAAAATAATGCGATTGACAGTTATTTCTGTTTGTTTTTTTATTAAAATAGACAATTGTAAAGCATATAACTTTTATATAATGTATATACCAAACCAATTGTAGAATTCCGATTTTCATTTCAACCCTGAAAAGTTCGATAAAGAAACAAACAACTCAAATTCCCTTTAAACTGTAAGAAATAAAAAAAAAAAAAAAAAAAAAAAGGCCACCATATAGGCTGATGTGAGGAACTGCATATGACTACTTACTTAAACTTCCGATTGTTTAATATGTTTTTGTAAAGTACTGGTTTAAAATGTAATTAAAGCTTGTAGCTAAAAATGAACGAACTTTTTATTTGTCTTTAAACCTCTCTCACCGCCTTTATACACTCATCCAACGATTGAATTTTCTCACTGGTACTGTCGGTAAGATCGTATCAGGTGAAAGCTTCTATATATCTTGTAAATACATACTTCCACATTTTAATATTTTTAACGCCTAGGAGAAATTATCTAGGAATATAATGTTAAAATTTGTTTCATCCCGTAATATAAAGTTTTTATTTCTTGTCAGAAAAGAAAGAATATCCCGCCAGGGAAAATCGAAAGAATTTCTCACCAGGGGAAAGTAAAATAATATGTCAGCATTCCTAGTTTTATTTGTTCTTTTATACTTTTTCCTGTTCTTTTAAAGGAAAAATATTTTTACTTTGGGTTTGTAATTTTCGTCCAAGATATAATTTTGCTAAACGTATGTTTAATCTGTATTTGCAAATGATAATTCATCTTATTTACTACATTAATTTGAAGATATTACAAATAAAATAAGTTGGATTAATTATCTTGAATTTATTTTGTTTAGCAATTACATTTGGTAATTCGAAATTTCAACCAATATATGTAAAATTGCACTTTAAGGTATTCTTTTGAATATCTGGTTCCTTTTGACACGATGCCAATTTGTTTTAACGGTTTTCATGAAATGCTTTAAAAATAAAAATGGTTTTATGTTATTTTAGTGGGTGGGTGTGCGACAAATCGTTGTCTATGCGTATTATAATGGATTGTATTTGACAGTTTTTGTTTTGGTATTATTTTAATGTATGATGTATGAAACTGGGTTGTATTCTTGATGGATATTTTAAGTATAAAGATAGTATGAGTGGGATATTTGATGGATATTTGATTGGGATATTACATTTTAACTGGGATATTTAATGTTTAGGAGTAGAAAAAAAATAATTGGAGTTATTTTCGAATTAACTTTAGAACATTAATCTTATATTTAAAATTACATATTGTATACCTCCAGTGTTGTTATTAATTTAAGACATAATAATTACAGGTCAGATAGATACATGAACAAATAATATTTAATATTCGATATGTTATACAACACAAGGCGAGATACAAAATCATATATAAAACACAGATTTCAGAATACATCACATAATTGTCAAAGAAAGACTCTTCCCTGTCTAGTGCGCGCGTGATCTTCCAAAACTCCTGTTAGGAAAGAAAAGGAATTTCTCTGGAAAAGATCAAGTAGAACCATCTGGTAATACTGCTTAATACTTAGGGAAAGGTAGTGTTAAATTACGGTATTACATCATATATGTATATATATGTGTGTGTTCAATGATTTCACTCAAATATAATTTAATTTCTTAATTTTCCCTATTCTGTAACTATCACAGTAAATAGTTCATTCTTATTATTTCCTGATAATATTCAAATTTAGCTTTTAATTAATGAAATTACGTGTTAGTAAAATCTGCACAATTAGGTTGATCCCCCACTTCGAAACAGTAGAGATAATCTCTACTAGATCTACTGTCTGAAGCTAAAGTGCCTAGAAATCGTTTTACTCAGTATCACGTTATATGAAAAATCTTTGCATGTAAATTCTAAGCAAGGTAACTTTCCATCTTTTCTGCTATAGCCATAAAAGCTGATCAATTCTTTCCATGTCTTTAATTTTTCACTATGTAATTATCTCTTTGTTATTGCCTCTCGCTCGTGTTAAAGTGATAAGAGTATATTATAACTTTTAAATGGGCTTATCATTTAGCCCTCTTTTGTAGGTTTTAGAGTTTGAATATTATTTTTAAGAGTATTTAAAGATTTATAGCACTAAATTAATATTTATGATATTAATAAGTGAAGAAAGTCTTACGGTGGCAATAATAATACTTTGTCATATATTGTGCCATGTTTGAGTCTCTTATCGTTGTGACTTTTTATTTTGTAACAAGTTTTGAGTACAACAATAAGCAGCACTCAGGACACAAAGATAGGATATTAGAAAAATTTATTCTAATCTCCTTTCTTTTCCTATCTAGAATCACCTATAGAGCTTATTACGAGTTATTTAATACAATGTAAACCTCTTTTTTCAAAATATGTGTAAACTTAGTTACATTTATATGAATAACTTAATCGTATGTAACATTAAGTGTGATTTTTAATTTAAAACAATCAGCGTATAAAACAGCATATAATGAAACACTCTATATTTTTTGGTAAATCCTATTTATTTTTATCAAACTTGAGGAAATTTAATCCTTGCAATCCTTAGAAAATTAATTATTCTAAAGTTTAGATTTACGAGGAACAAAGTAAATGCTTTATAATCCAAAAATTTATGTAGTGGAAAGCTTAAAACTATAAATAGAAATGCAACATTACATTGTGAAAGAACCCTTTTAAAAGATAATTTTAAAGTTTTCATTTATAAAATAAGCAAATGGAATGATTTGTTTGTAAGAAAAAAAATACAGAAAGTATTCTGACGCTAATCTTTTCAGCAACTGGGGATTTCAGAGAAACATCAAACATTTTCAAAATAAGGCAATTAACAATTTCAAAGAACAAAACAAATAAAATGCAATGAAACAGCAAAATATACGAATTTACTTAGTTCAAAAACTATTGTTTATTATTTAAAGGACAAAAAAAAATGCATAACGGGAAGAATTTTTTAATCGATGTATTTTGTTTGAAATGTATCTTAATGGATTTTCTGTATCTTGGGAATGAAAGTTAGAGTAAAAACAAGTCATCAAAATTTTGAATGCTATCTATAACTTTAGTTTTTGTTAGCTTTCAAAATATCACATCAAAAGTACTTAGTAGATAAAAATGCTTTTAATTTCATTCTCTAAATTGGCATTTTTAAATTTTCATAAAGGTTTTGAAAAATATCAGTAATAATATATTAAACTATAAAAAAAAACCTCACTAGCCACCAGAAGGGAAATCTATGTTTTATAAATATAAAAGTGAGTAAACAAATACTTACAAAAGTAAAATAATTATTTAAATGAGAAAACCTGTCTAAGTAAATATACAATTTCCTTAGAGAATTAAAGAGTAATAATTAAAAGTACATATATATAATAAAATTAAATTTAAAAATATATTAAACTGAAAAATTAAAATAACTATTGAGTTAAATAATACAAATTAGTTACATCTCGAAATAACCACAAAATTCATATTACAAATGATAAAACACAAAAAAGACCTAAATTTAATACATATAAAAGACATACATATTTGTATGTTTAAACTAAATTTGAAACATACAAAAACAGCCTAAATTTATTGAATTATAAATTTGTACAATTTTAATTCAAAAAACAATATAAGTTATTATTAAAAATTACAAACAATTTAAACACAAAGCCTTCAAAGACATAGAAGCTCTCAAAAGGAAAGAAATCAAGAAGAACATAAATGAAGGTAAGGTAAGTTTAATACTGTCCCATAATTTGGAAATGGAAATGTTTTCTAAAACTGGTTTCCTCTTTCAACCTCTCTACTAGAGTAATTATATTATCACTAATAGCAATGACTAAGAAAAATCAAAATTCCACAAACGAAAAGAAATTGAGCATTAGACAAATGAAAGGATGAAATAAATAAATTTAATCGAAAGTAAATCAACATAAACTTAAAAATAATTTATACTTATTAACACACAATGAAAAATAATTTTTAAACTAAAAAAAATGTTATTATTTTACTTTCATAACGAACATGCTTTGCGCAACTCATTCCAATATTCATAAGCACCAAAACTATTCATTGATAGATTGATTGCAGAAAACAAAAGATATTTACAAAAAATATTTATTTAAACAATGTAAATCACTTATAAGACTATAACAAGAAATCATTTTAGACTTAATGATTGTTTGCTATAAATAAATAAACCGACTAAAGTTAGTAATTTCAAGCTATAAGAATTCGTAAAAGTAATTATTCTAAAAATAAGTGTGTCTATCTGGTGGATAAGTTTATTAAATAATTATTATAGATAAAAACAATCACTGAAAATTGAAAAAAAAAAAAAAAATGTGAGCCCAAAATGGCCAATATATACACTTATAGAAAATACACACACACACACATATATATATGCTCAGACGACACCAGTGCCACTCTCTTTACCCCCGGATGTAAGCGGAAGGAGGAGGGCGCTTACTTTTGACCCCAGCAACGCGCGCCTAGCCAGGTTTAACAACCTGTAGATTTGTCATTAAATCTTCTTAAACATAAACGTCTCCTTCATTCAACATACCCCTAGACACCACCATCTCGGTTGCATGGGGGTTCGACCTCGCAACCTTAATGGTTTTTTTTAACCCGGATTAAAATCAAAAGTCGTCCAAAACAAATGGTGTACTTCGAAATCTCCCAACACAATGGCGAATGCTTAATCAACGAATTTCTTCAACACCTGCTAAGAGCCAATCCACCGTTCTGAGACCAATAATACCGTTTCCTTTGCCAAGCCAAACCAAAGCCTGAGATTCAACCAAACAGTATTTTCGGCATCGTCCAAAAGTGTTCCTATAAAACAAAATGGCCAATGTCCCCGCCTATTTATCGCATCGAATGTAAACTCCATCTTCTTCGTATCTACAATCATCATCGTGAAAAAGTGAACAGGGGTGAACTCATCACAAACGGATAGCTATTTAAAAGCGAAGCCTATCTGCAAACTATATATACTCCGATATCTTCAAATCAGGTAGGATCAAAACTTTTTTTTGACTCAGCATGTATCGTAACACTAAGAAAGAAGATCTTATAACTGCCGCGAACGAACTAGGTGTTACTGTCCCAGAAAATGCTACACTTGAATGTTTGAAAACACTAATCGAACAAACTGACATTTTCAAAAATGAACCTGAATTCGTTAAGGATATGCTTAATTTACTCTTCGAAGAACGAAAAGAAGCAGAATTAGGCAAAAAAGTAGCCGAGCAAACGGCGAAAAAATTAATTCAACTTGAAAAAAAAATTTAACTCACTAATATTAACTCCGCTATAAATTCTAAAAATTAAAACAATACTACTGCATCATTTGAAACACCGTCAACTAACCTCCTAGAAAGTCGCATTAAATCCGTTAAGTCCCTTAATATGCCAGTTCCTTGTAAACCTGAAAATTGTAATTTATTTTTTCATTCACTTGAACGTGCATTTACAACCAAAAATGTTCCACAGGAATTAAAATCAGAGATCTTAATTAATATTCTCGGTGAAAAAGCTAACAGTAGTTTACTTTATATCCCCGAAAACGAACTCCAAGATTACGAGAAAGTTAAACACATTATTTTACGAGAATTCCAACCAACTGCGCAAGAATGCTTAATTAATTTCCGTAGGAATCAACGATTGCCAAACGAATCGCACGTACAGTTTTCGTCGCGATTAACAAGTTCTTTAAAATATTATTGTAAACTTCGTATTGCGAATGATTTTAAAACTTTCTGTGAATTAATGATGGCCGACAAATTATTTTCCACCCTCGATCGAGAAACGCAACAACATATCGCGAACGCCAAAATGAATCTTGGCTTAAGCCTATTGAATTGGCTAAGGATTGCGATGTTTACTTCGTAGCAAAGCGAAAGTCGTATTCCAACAGCACACAATACCGTCAACCGCCGTTTGACAGCAAACAAAAATACTACTCGTCTCAGGGCTTTAATCTCTACTACTCACGTGATAATAATTTCGCAAATTATTCACGAAACGCTTCAGCAAATAACCCGCGCTATGATTCTCACAAAAACGAAACTCATTTCAATTCTAGATCTAATTCAAATCACGGTCATGTTTATAAAGTCGGAGGTAAAATGCTTAATGAATTCTTACATGAATTGCGATACAAAAATATGTTTGTTAATGATAAAATCGTGAAACCTTTAAACGATTCGGGAGCGATTCTTGTGTTTGTGAAATTCTACCTTATTCCACACGAAACAAAATCTTTTGGAACTGTTCAATTAATCTGTGCTTTCGGAAATGAAATTCAAGCTCAACTTACTAAAATTAAATTATCTCTTCCAAGTTATCGTGAAAATCCGGTAATAGTAACTGCAGCTATCTGTAATAAATTGTATTGTGATTTAATAGTTCCGCCTAATATTTTTGATGATTTACATACAGCAGAAAAAGAAAATGATCGGATTTCAGAGAAAAAATCCTATTTCCTGTCATTCTAAAAAGAATTTTCTTTCGCATAAATATAAAAACGATAGACAAAATAATTTCGCATCAGAATTAGTCAACAAAAATAAGTCGAGCTTTAAAAACTGTATATATAATGAAGTAGAAATGCAATCTTTTTCACCGCCAACTATCCCAAATTATTCCGGCGACGGTTCAAGGCTAAATGGCTGAACTCAATTTCAAAACATTGACAACGCGAGCAACGAAAGAAACCCAATGAATAAAAATGAATCGTTAAACTCTCCAAAACAGAAATTATTATTCGATGAAAAAGAAAATAAGACAAATGAACTGACGTCATATCCTAAACTAACATAAATAAATCTTTTTCTGAATTCATAATTAACTATTGTAACTCTTTACTTTTGCTTAATTTTTTTAAAATTATGATCTTTCCTATTGGTGTTTCAATTTTTTTTTGTTTTTTAATGTTTATCTTTCTAATTTTTTCAAAAAGAGTAAATTTTCAAAAAAAAAAAAAAAATCGTATTTTTTGATGCTATGGCTATTTTTAATAATATATTCTACTGACGGGGATATTTAGGTCCACATTTCTAGAATAACCCACCTTAACAGTCTGAGGGAGCCCAGGTACGAGGCTCACGTACAGATGGATAGTTTACTTGATAAAAACTCAATAACGGCGATGTTAAGGTTTACGTCTACTTTTAAAACGTGATTTTCGGTGAAAAAGTCGATTTTTTTTAATTACAAAGTATTATTAAAGCTTTAGTTCTTAGCTTTCTAGTACAGTTTCAATTTTGTTCATATCTTTCATAGAATTTGAGTTATAAGCATTATAATAATAGTCAGGGTTAATTTTTAAGAACTGGAAGTAGCATTCTTCTACTGGAAATGGAACTTTATTGTTTGTTTTCATGGATATTTTATGTAATATGACCATCAAAATATCTTCCAACTTGCAAGATGAATTTCCCGAAACCCAAAATGCAAATGAATCTTTTAATACTATAATATGATAAAGAATAATAAAGGAAGTTTTTGTTTGTCTGAAAACTGCGAAATTGGGTGCATGTGATCCATTTATACAATTTAATGAAGGATATCAAGGCAAGTCTTAAATAAGCTGAACATTGAAAATCCAGGCTACTTCATTGTAAAGGGATACGAAAAGTTGGATTACAATCGAATGAGGGATTTGAAGTGTAAAACAACACCTGTTACGCTTAAGCGTAGGAAAGTTTTAAAGGCCGTCAGGAAGAAAATGATAACTTATTTATATTATAGATAGTGAACTTTACAAATCAGGGACATTTTAATGTTAAATTTTTACTTAATTAGGTATGTTTCTGGGTTGAAATGTATTTTCAGCTTTTTCTCAAAATCAAGATTTTCATATTTTGCTTCAGCGCAAAACATCATATTGAAAAGAGTGATGCATATAATGTCATGAAACATTCATGAAATACTCTATGAAAGTAGTAATTTTAGGACTTGAACCTCTCTTATAGTTATAATTTGATTACTTTGCATTTTATTGATGATAAAGTCATAACTTATTACAATTTTTCTAATTGTTAAAGTACGATTTCCTATAAATATTTAATTATCAGGATTATAATTGTGGTAGAGGCGCATATCCTAAATTAGAATCAATTCATCATAATAAAATTGACAGAATTGAAATATCTCTATTTAAATTTCAGTTCTGGATTTTTACATAAGGTCCATTGTACTGCTGTTTCTATATATTTTTTGAGCTGAAATATTAAAATAATTTTTTATTTATGCAAATTTTACATTGTAAGTTTTTTTATCATATCTTATAGTATAATGCATATAAAAAGTTATTTTTTCAATTATTTCAAAAATTCCTCTTTGAAGATAGGCGGATACCTTTAAAAGTTTTTGTAAAATTTTTGTTAATTTGTTCTATATTTTCAGTTTAATTACTAAAATTTGTAGAATATTCTTTTAAATTCCAGATAAGTAATTATTCCATAATATTCAATTGTTATATATAATGGTATGAATTCTCAGTCAAAGAAAATTTTCCTCCAAATAACTTTTAGATTGTTAATGATCTATGATATTTGGATATATATATTGTGTCTGCAAATCAACTTGCTCCAACATATACTCGAAAATTTGGAGATCAGTTGGAGGAATGGAATTCTTTTGCGGGAAATTGAGCACTATGGTGAGAAGTGATGGGCTACAAACTGATCCACATGAGTTTAATTTCTAGGTTTTCCCTAAAAGAGCAAAGTTTTCGAAATGAATGGCCACGAATGTTAACACTAAGTCAATGCACATGGCACTTTTTATGCAAAATGTAAGATATCCCTCTGTGTTTCCCGCAGACCAAGGAAAAGACCCAAACGATTAGCATACGGATTATGAGCTAGTCGCTAAATATAATAAATAAGATGATACCTTTTAACAGGCAAACGTGTACTTTTACCTGGAGGGAACCGCTCGAGAGTGGTTTGAGAATCATAAAGAGCTTATGATATCTTGGGTCGAATTTAATTCGGAACTAATTAGAACATTAAATGACTCTAGATAATCCTGGAGAAGGGCCGAGGAAGAGCGTAAATGGCTGGCACAAATTCCTGGTGAATACTCGCAATTGTACATCTAAGGCTTAATAAAACATTGTCAAGACACGATTCCTCCAATTCCGCAACAAGAAAATGTGTCCCACCTCAAGGAGGGTGTTGCCAAGCATTTTACTAAGCATTCCTAATTAAATAAACCACAAAAAAAGAAAGATTTTGAGAAATGAAGTCAGTATGCATCGAAGAAATAAATAAGGAGTGTGCCAATAGAAAAAAGTTCTATCGCAGAGTTAACATCATCCGGATGTCTTCTTTAACTGTAGATACTGATCTAATCACCTAAATTCAGCAAATTAACTAAGAGGAGCTCTAACGTGTAGCAGCGCCGAATACTTAAAATTCGGTTATATAGGTATATATGATTGAAGCCAAAAAGAAATGAAAGAAGCTATGTCATCCCTCACGCGTGAAAAGCATAGGACTGATATTTACTCACGATCCAGATGCCAAAATATTACTCCATGTTTGCGAAAACACAGGGACCAATTATTGAACATAAGAGTAAGGAAAATAAGATCTCTGATTAACCGTGAACCTAATCGTTTCTTCTGTGCCGACCAGTATATATTATCCGTTATTGCATAAAGATCTAATTTTTTCTTTACACGAGTGTACAGAGGAGTTTCGTTTCGTTTAGTTTAGTGTGTATTAACGTCGCACTAGGAGCAACACGAGGGCCACCTGCGACAGACCTTGTAATCTTGTACCTCGGTCAAGTGCCGAGGAAGACACCTCAGTTGGCACTATCCTTCCCTAACTTCCACACCACAGGAGGATTTTGGGGCCCCAACAGATTTAACGTGCATTTGCTCCGGTTTCACTGCGGGTCTTTAGCGGCCAAGGCTCGAACCCGCGACTGAACGAAAACCGCCGGACACGAATTCGAAAACATGACCACTAGGCTAAAGCGGCGCTATTTTAGAAAGTAAGATGGACAAATGAAAAAATACTGCGCTAGCTGCGAAGGTGTCTGAAATTATCTTGAGGTTATTATTGACAAATATCCAGTCCGTTTTCAAATGGAATTAGGGGGATATCTTCCTCCGTTATTTCGGAACCATGTAGAGATCAAATTAGAAAAGCTATTTTCTCATCTAAAGAAAATATCTTCCTGGAATTCGACGATGAAAATGATATCTAACCGCTAGGAATATTCATACTTCATCTTGAAATCAGCGATCAAAACTAATATTTTCAGTTTATAGTATTAAAGAACTGTAGTCATGATATATGTCTTGGTTAGGAGCTTCTGGAAGTAACGCAAGCCTTGATAGACTGTCGGAGAACTGATATTCGAAACCATTAAATCTTGAAATATAGACGTTACACGCTCTAGACGAATTCGCTATACCTGCTCATTCAGTCACCCAAATCCCTGTCGCCCTTTCAAGAAGTGATCAAAACATTGACATGATGGTGCATGGAAATAAAATATTATTCTTAAGGAAGGAAATTATGGTACCGACAATCATAATAACATTGTGTAATGACAAAGTTAAGTTATGTATTTCTGATGGACAAACTGCAGCTCAGATTATTCCCAAAAATATGTTCGTAGGTAATACGTTAGTGTTAGATAAGGATTGTTTGAGTACAATAATTATCTCCAAATATAATACTACCATCCAGACAAACAGAGTTTTCTAAAGAATATTAGCTCCTCATTTCACTTTGATGTCTTAAAATGAGTGGCTGATTATAGTACTCCAGAAATTTTAGCAGTTTTCGTTCAATCTAAGTAATATAAATCTTTGAAGGGAAAGGTGAAACGCCAAATAATTACTAGAAACCTTGCATCCGTAAGCCAAAACGCATTCTGAGTGTCACCAACTGAATCTCTCTTAATACAAGAAGTTGAAAAGATGTTAGATAGCGGTATAATTTAACTATGTGAGAGTTCAATCGTTTCCGGTTGTCTTGGAAAAGAAGAAATCTAGAACTTCGAATTTCTGCGTGGATTACCATCGTCTCAATCAGTTCACAAAATGAGGATGTGTACTATTCACAACGCATTGATGATAAACTAGATTTTTAAGAGGTGCTAAAATTTTCTTGTCCAAGAACTTTCGAACCGGTTATTGGAAAATTGATGTATATGTAGATTACCATGAAAAAGATAGTATTTATCACCTCAAAGGACTGAGCTAGTTTAAAGTTGTATTTTTTAGTTATCTCAAGCACTCTCAACATTTGAAGATTATTGGAAAATCTGCTAATCTGCTACGTCACTTAAAATGCATAATGTGTCTTTCTTACTTAAGGAATATCGTGGTGCTTCCTGAAACCTTCTAAGGAGTTCTTGAAAGGTTACATTTAATTCACAGTTGCATCCTAAAAGATGGGATGATTCTTAATTATTACAATTGATACTTCCTATCCCAAGAAATCAACTTTTGCGCTATTGATTTCTGAAGGTGGTGTTCAGTTTCACCAGGACAAAATAGGAGCTGTCTGCTGTTTTCCAAAACCAAAAAATTGCGTAATGTCAGAAGCATTTTGAGACTATTTTCTTATTACCATTGCTTCAAGAAAGAGTTTAGATAACGGGCTCAAACATTTCAGGACCTGCTGAAAAGGGATTATAAGTTTTGTTGGGATAATAATCAAGTCACTTCCTTTCATAAGCTGAAGAAGGAACTTCCTTCCTACCCTATTTATAACTTCGACGAGCACACGTTCACGGAGGTACTTATCTATGCTAATGGTTAAGGACTCGGTGCCTTCCTACATATACAAGGTGAACGATGGAAAATATTTGCATATGCTTCTAGGACTCTTTCGGAAGCAGAGAGGAACTATCCAACATCTTGGGTAAAGGATCAACTTGCAATGCATATCTTGGAAAGGTAATATTTTGCAGCCGTTTGGGCAGTATACACATTTCGACCTGATGCTCTCGGGAAGTCATTTAAACTTTGAGAAGACCATCTATTAGTTAAAGAAACTGAATGTATAATGCAATGTGTAATGAACAGTGTGAGATGAAAGTCATAATTATATTAATTTCAGCATTTTTTATTATAGGGGGAACCATAAAAATTGAAGAGAAAGTAAATTTTTATCAGAATTTTAAATAGGTTATGAATTCTTAAGTGAAGGAAATTTTTTTAAGTATGAAAAATGTGTCGAATATTTATTTATTTTTGGTTTTTATTTATATTTAAAAAGAACTCTCTTAATTTTGTTCAGTGCTTTTAAATTACTACTACGAAAAACAGTAAATGTAAAGTTCAAATTTTTTAGAATAGTTAAATTGAGTTTCCTTCTCTTTACATAGTACATTTATTTTTTAAGCTGTTGCAAGTTATGAGCTTAATTTTGAGAAATTTAAGAAAATAGATAGAAAAAACATTTATTCAGTTTCAGCTAGGATAATTACTTTCTGCAAATGGTTCTGTTTATGAATTCAAAAAAGCTCTGATTGAAAAGAATTTCTTTTTCAGTATTTCATATTGAGTGGAAAATATTGTCTCTTTGCTGTCAAAGCCAAGAAATGAAATCAGAGGGCAAATAATTTTTCCAATTTTAATTTAATTTAAATATATTTATTACTTTTTTGTAACATATGCTTCCTAAACTCCATACGATTCAAAAAGGTCAAAAACAATGATAAAGAATAAAATTTAGTGATGTATATAGAGTATAAGATTACGAATTTCATCACATAACATGGAAAATAGTATTGGATTTTTAAGCGTATAGCTCAAAAACGTCACGTTTCTTCACTAATATTTTATATGCAGACTGAAATATTAGGTTTGTAATATTTTACTTATGCATAAATAAGAATAGTATACCTTTCCAGGATACCAGTGGCTCAAAAATATCAATTCTCATCCTGTCTGTCTTTTGACATTTCTAGATAGGAAAAATATTTACATATCTCCAAGTACATTTTGAGATATTATATGACTCATACACATGTGGTTAGGAAGAAAATAAGGTAGGTAGTTGTATGGCTCAGGAATTTCTTTATTTGTTATATTGTCAAATGTAAACGCAAAATGTGTTTTTTGCTTCTTATATATTTAAATTAACTTTAACTATTTTCAGATGCTTTTATTTGAAGTTATTCAGAATAACATAATATTCTTATGTATTGCTTATACATATTTGGTATATTTAATTTTTTTCTCGGTAATATCAACTAATTTTTTTCTCCTTGATTATATCGGCAGAACAATATAATACTTTTCATATAAAACCACATTTTAAATGAAAATATGCTAAAATCAACTCGTAATTAGATTTTGAATTTTGTTTATTATTCTACATTAAGTAAATATCGTTGTATCTTAAACGAAATACAAGTATTAAATAAAGTTACTTATAAACCAGTTAATGTATGATTCTTCTGAAAATTTCTTAAGACTAAACAAGAATGCAATTAATGACTAAAATTAGTTCGGTTAATTTTTCATGCAATAATTAGATAGATAAGAATGAATTCATGTATTTAGCATTGCGTATCACTCATTATAAGCACATTTATAAATAAATGAGTATTACAGTAATGAAAAAAAATTCAAAAAGTAAATATAATTATACAGCAATTGGTGTCTTTTATAAGAATATAATTCACAATAAGTTACCAGTTTAATGTGTTTGGAAGCGCATCATCAAAGTAACAACTATATATCTATATATCTATATATATATGCTCATTGCCATAAAAATTTGTGCACTTAGAAGTAAGAGTAGGATTGTTACTGAACTTGCCTTGAAGATGTAGATATGCAAATGATTAGAGAATTAGCGTGATTGCGTATTATCTAATGTCACTAAAGGGCGTTGAACTTCGTTCTCCTTGGGTTTTAAAACACGTAAGCAGAGCTTGTTTGCATGTATTTAATCTGGTGCAAGTGGGACGCTTTTGAACAAGACATGTCATTACGCCGCTATTGGAGACAATATGTGCAGCTATCAGGGTTCGAGAAAGGAAGAATCATAGGGATGCTATAAAACGAGTAGTCAGCTTGGAGAATAGCTCGCCACCTAAACCATTCTGACTTTATTCTGAGGAGATGTTGGGAACAGTAGAAAATAGAGAGATCTGTTACATGGCGACCAGACTGAGGGCGCCCTCAACTGACCAATAGGGAACAATACTGTCACATCTTTCGACACTCACGCTTAACGCCAATTGTTTCATTGTCCACTGTATATACACAGTTAGACCCTTCACTATGATCCTCTGTGTCAGTAACAATACAAAGAGCCTCGTTGAAGGACAGGAAGTACTGCTATCGTGGCGCCCATTACGTGTATTGCCATTGACACCCACTCACTGTTGCTTCCGTTTGTAGTCGTGTCATGCTCGAAGTGATTAGTCTGCAACAGAATTGAGTTAGTTTGTCTTTAGGGACGAATCCAGCTTCGATTTTGCAGTGATGACAGTAGTGCATGTGTGTAGAGGCTCTGTTGTTAACGTCTGAATCCTGCCCTCGCTGTACAGCGGCACACAGCTCCTAGAACTGGTGTAAAATATTATAGTGTCATCGCATAAGACATATGGTCACTTCTAATATTGATCCAAGACAGCTCAGAGGTATCTTCCTGAATTTTTTCAGCCACATGTGTTGCCATTCACGATAGAACTCTCTGGAGTCATTTTGCAACAGGACAATGCTCCCACACACACAGCAAGGATTTTAAAGGACTACCTCCGATACATTTCCACCCTTCCCTGGCCTGCTTGATCCTCAGATTTGTCACCGATCGAACATATCTGGGATCACTCAGGACGGCAAGATGGACAGCCTACAAGTTTAGTCTAATTCAAGGCCCTTGTACAGCAAATGGGGAACGAAATGTCGCAGGACATCACACCAGACTTGTATGCCTCAATGCCCGATTATATTATATCAAGCATTCATGCTAGAGGCTGCCCAATAGGCTACTAAAACTTCCATTCATTGATATTTTTTTCCTACAATAAATGGTCATTTTGCTTTGATTTTGCATCATCGTTGTATCAATGCATATTTTTCTGGATGTTTTGCAAAACTTTTGTCTGCTCATAGAATTATGTAAAAGGTGTACATTAATCTTCCAATGTGCTTCAATATCAGTTTTCTTGAGAGAGAGAAATATATCTACAGAAATTTTTTTTATCCCAGGCCCGAATCCGATCTTACAGTCATGAATCGACGAGCAGCTCAATACAGCGAAGAACGATACAAGTAGTTAGTAAAACCGTTGTCAGTAACTCAGAAAAATGATGAGTTAAAAGAGTTTAAAACATAAAGTGCTGTAGGGGATGAGTTAAGGTGTTCTCCAGTCATCAATACACCATGGTCACAAAGAGAACAAATATCTGTACTCGTAAATTCAATTCTATAGAGGTGGTTCTATAGATAGTCATGACACGTAGGAAGTCTAAAGCAGGCTACTCCAACTACTTTAGGTAAGAAACAGAAAATTCTTGATGACTTTTTCAACAGGGATTTCCATTTTTTCCCAGTGGCCTTTTCGCTGTACATGCTAAGATGGTTAGATTTGAGAGAAGAGGATATGTATCTTTCATATGTTGCAGAGGCAGATGAGGATTTGGTTGCATCATCGGAGATCCATCTTTGGCTCCTCATCGAAGCTCCTTTTCAGTCGAAGAAAATTCAATATTGTACTTTTATAACGCTTAGTTTCTTCAGTACTGAAAGTAATAATTTCGTCATCAAAAATCATTTGAAATATCTCATATAAAGTATTTGGAGTAAATTCTGGAAATTCTTATTTTAATTTAGAAATTTATTCCTTTGCTTTTGGCAGTATATCTTAACAACGGGGGCAATCCAAAAGTTTCATTTTGTGACTCTTGCAATTTATAATTGTTGCTTAAAACATTTCTTACTGCGCTTTTTTCGTGATTTTTGACTTTGCATCTGATTTATCTGAGTTTCTGTCATTAGTGGTCTGTATGCGCTTCGCTGTTTTCCTTTTCAGTTCTAAAAACACCATAGAGATTTCTGCAGTTTTTAAATTTATAGAAATCTCTATTTCACCAGATACATTTTGGGGCATTTCGTCACATAAATTATTTTCTTAAATGTCTCCTTCATCTTTTATTATTCTGGAGTTCTGAAATTAAGTGACGATTTCTTCATAATCGGATGATTCATTTGAATCCAGTTCTGAACTTCCGTTGCTTTTTCAATGGACCATAGCTATATTCCACTTAAAGTTCAAATGCGCTCAACTGATAAGCTATAACAAATATGTCCTGTTCCAATAAGATACATTCAGACTAACTTCGAATTAATCAGCGACCGAAAATTACACGTGCTTTTTTTGCAGGTGTATAGTGGTAATAAAAATAGTGGAAAAATTTTCTGAAATCTGATTGGTTTCAAAATTAATACAAGTTCTTATGTTCCGAAAAGGGAATGAACAATTCTTTTTTCAGTTTGGTACGATGTTTTGTAAATTTTTTATTTGGATCAATGATACTGGAGTTACATTATAACACAAAGTTAAAGGTAAAATTTAACTCCTAAAATAAATTTTACTATACTGAAATTAAGGGGGAAACATATGTGTATGAAACACATATATTATCAGATCATCCTTTTTTATAATTAAATTAGTGTTTTTTTAAACGACTTAAAAATAACTTATCTTTGTTGAAAGTAACAATAATAAAACTTTAAAATACTTATTGACAAATAGTAATATTTTATGTAAAAAAATTATGAAAAAACTGTTGGTGTTTTTTGACCAAACACCAAGTGATACTACTCTCTCTCATGTGTATAACAATGTATCTGATAAATTAAATAACATAAAATAAAATAAATATTATTACATTATATAAGCAAAAGAAATTACAGGAATACTATCCTTCTTATTTATTTTATTAATGTTATTTTTTTATTGTGTAAAATACTTTTTTTTACAAAACAAGTGCTTCAAAAATGTATAAGTAAATAAACATAGAAGAAGAGATTCCACCACCTGACCCTATAGCAATTAAAACGCCGTCTAATGTAGTAATGAATGTATAAAAGGTATTATAAACATATTCGTGGTAGGATTCAAAAGTTCCCGGACTGAGCCTATAAAGTGAAAACCTTTTGCAATAGGGTGAGTACGATAATGTTTCAGTGCTGCTGCATTCTCCCCCTTTTCTAAAAGTGGTTTGTCTCAAATCAATTTGATCGGGGGCAATCCTCGGCATCGTATTTTGTAGGCGGATGTATTTAGCAACCTACAAATGAAAGAAATGGCGTGTGTTGAGCAGAGAATGAATATCAAATGTTGTGTTCGCTTAGGAAAGAGTGCTACGGAGACTTACGCCACAATGGTGAAGTATATAACATACGGCAGTGATACGTTATCTTGAACGAAAGATTTTGAGTCTTATCAACGTTTCAGAGAAGTCAGGGAAAGTGTTGAAGACAATGAACACCCTGAACGTCCGCAGACTTCCCCGCAGCACTGAAAACTTCGAAAAGGTTTCTGCGGCTTGTACGTAAGAACAGGCTTCAAACAATAAAGCAAGTAGCAGAATTATTAGGGATATCCAAGACCACCTGACAACGGATACTGACTAAGGAACTTAACATGCATAGGGGGTGTCAACACATCGTTCCTCGCATATTAAGCGAAGACCAAAAGGCAATTTGAATGGAAATTGGGGGGGGGGACACTTAATATCGGCTGTTACTAAAGATCCTTCTCTTCTACCCAGAAATGTTACTGGAGGTTAGAAATAGTGTATTCATACGACCCGCAAATCAAGAGAGCATTGTCAACGTGGAAATCACTGCAATCTCCACGCAGAAAGAAATTTCGCCAAGATCGTTCTAAAGGGAAGGTCATTTCAGAAATGTTCTTCGATATCCAGGGCATTGTGTTTCTGGAATTTATTCCTGAAGGTTACACTTTGAACAAAATACTCTATGTAGACATCCTTCGTCGTTTGCTTGAGTCAATCTGAAAGAAGAGAACAAAATTGTGGGTTGAACAGTCATGAGTATTTTTGCATGACAACGCTCCAGCACACCGATCCCACCCTGTCACTGGCTTTCTTGCGAAAACGAAAACAACAGTTTTGACACTTCTTTCTTACTCCCCTGGTCTCCCTCCCCCTCCCTGGGACTTCAGCTTATTTCCTGAACTGGCACGTCACTTGCAGGGTCGTCGATTTCAATCTGCAGATGAATTTAAAAGTGCATCGAAGGCTGAATTAAAGAACATGGCTAAAAATAGATTCCAGAACAATTCCGAAGATCTTTACAAGTTTAGTAAAAGTGTGTTATTGTTCAAGGGTCTTATTTAAATGGAGGATGTGTTTCAGCAATTTAATTGGTAATATTTTTATGTTATAGACTCAGTCCGAGAACTTTTTAATCCTATTTCATACTTCTAGAATATTGGTGAAATTAGCATTAATAATTTTAATTATTAAGCTGTTGCATTTTTAGTCACGAAATAATTTAATTGGGGTGGAGGGAATTATTTCACAATTTTTTTTTATTTAATTTGTTCTATGTTTAAAATGGAAAGTAATATTATAACTTAGTTTAATTATTAAGATTTGTGTCATTGTAAATATTGAATAAAATAATGAGTTTCTAAAATTCACTTTTCTCGAGTAATTTGCTTGTCGTCATTAAAGTTAAAAAGAAATTCTTCGATATTTTCATGTAAGTTAGTTTTTTTTTTTTTTTTATAAAAAACTCAAATTTTTTACTAAAAAAGGTATACAAATTACAGCAAAAAACTCCTTTTAGCTTAGGTATAATCTAACATTAATGCGAGACTTATAAAAAAAATTAATATGAAATAATAAAAAGTAGCATACATAAAAAAGTAATAGTGTGAATTTACGTGGATTTCTCAGAACGTTTATTTCTTTGCAGAATTTTATTTCGCCCTATAACCTTTTCTCTATTTATATATTATGCGCTAGAAGATTTCAGTCAGAAATAGGGTTTTACCTTCTTATTGTTATACTTATTCTGCTCTATGTAATATCATTTTCTTTTTCTGTATATAAATATTTAGAGCAACTGGTCCACTTTTATAGATCGTAAAAATCTGTATACTTGTATAAAACATGCCCTCAATATACATAAATTCCATTTTGTTTGATGTAGCCAGTGAAAAAATAAATATGAACTTCTTTTGATTCTAAGTTTGCACAAAAAGGAATTGTTCTTAACTAAAATAATTACATTCTTATTTTTTTTTCAAGCCAATCTCTCTATTCACTTATAGTTATCATGCAATTATTAATAAACCTCTTTATAGCTAACCTTATCTCACTCGTAAATTTGATAAGAAAAACTATGCAATTGAAGGTAATTAAATTATAATATAGTATGTTATCTATCAATTTTATTTATTTAGAATCGTTTATCATACTTATAAAATTTAGGGGAAATATTAAGTGCATATAACAGTAAAGTATGCTTATAAAATATTTATAATTAACATTCTTCTTCTCGTAGAGTTTTAATTTATTATTCCGAATTAATATAACACTGAAATGTGAAAAAGAAATAAACATAGTAAATAATTAGAAGAAATAAAGTGCATACGTTGTGACAGAAATACATTTTCCTTTAGAATCAAAAAGAATATGCATTCAATTGTGAATAATAAAGAATAGAGAAAAAAAGTGTACTATATTTAATCAATTTTTGTAACTGAAAACCTAATTGTTGAACTTATTGTTACAGCATATTTTCTGAAGTACAATCTAATAAACTTGCTAAGATCTTAAAATTGAATTGATTATATTTAATGAAAATTTAAAGATACCTAATTAATAATGTTACCTTTGATTATATTTAATAATTAAGTTAGAGTGTCATTTGTTAAATATGTACAGTATTAAAGTTTCTAAAATATCTACAATAATTGAAAAGTGTTGTTATACAAAAAGACTAGATATTGCTTTGTTTCTAACTTATAATTGCCTAATGAAATTAAAATGTATTTCATATGCTTTATTATTTGACAAAAACACGCGTTATGCATCTATTTTCATATATGCTTGTAAGTAAAAAACAATTAATAAATTATAAAATTGCAACCCTTAAACTAGATACGGACCCTAAGTTTTTATGCATTAGGAATATAATGAATCTTTTGAAAATATATCATTTTGTGTAATAAAAAGGAAGCATTATAAGTTTTATGTATTATTATTGCCGTTTATGTACCTCGGAATTGTCATTGTTTCATTATAATCTAATTATTCTGTATAAAATAATCGAAGGAGAATTCAATTAAAATTAATTGAGATGGTCAAAAGATTCTCTTCGGCTTCTTTTAATCTTAAAAGTTTCAGTAAAAATTGGGTTCTAATTTAAAAATAAATTCTAGGAATATTAACTATTAGGTAAAAAAAGGAGACTTAATCGACGAAACAAGATTGATTTCACCGCTTGTAACAAGAATAGTATATTGGCTGTACTTTCTGTTGATAACAAAGTAGAAATCTTGTCAGATTATGTGTCAACTAATTAATTAGGACTAACTGAAAAACAAATATAGCATTAATGTAAATAAAAACAGTCCTATTAAATACATGTCTGGAATATATTTATTCACAATAATCATCATGTAAAATCTGTACATGGGAAACTACTTTTTATTATTACATTTATACTTTTATAGTACACTTTAGTGTTAAAATAGGAACAAAACCATAAAAATTATCTAGTTAAAATACTGAATACTTATTCTTATTTATGCAGTACAAAGTACATAATGTCTTAAAGAATACCTAAAAATTATATGTTGCTTCAACATGCGTATTACGAGTTGTTTTGTGTCTTTTATAAAATGCAAATTTACACTTGAAAACCTGCAAACTATACGGTCAAAAGAAAAATAGGAAATTGAAATGAAATGCAATATTGACTGCAATTTGAAATAACAAATTAAATAGAATACATTTTCAATATCATATCATTTTCAATTGTGTCTAACTTTCAAGTATGTTTTATTGTGTCTTTGTGTAATCGTCACATAATTTTTATGAAATTAATTGCCTACACATTTTTATACATGAACACAACATTCTTTAATTAAATCAGCACTAATAAACTGTTTACGTCTTACGCTTATGAAGTATGCTTCATATAAAATATTATTTTGATTAACTTCTACAGATATTTTCAATATATATATATATATACAGATGGTTAAAAGGAATAAATATTCTCTTTTTATTTCCTAATTAATAATTCAATATATTTTAATGGTTAGTAAACCTTCCTGCAGCTTGAAATCATTCATTTCCATAATATATGAAATAAATGTGTATCACTAATCAACTATTTTCCAAAATAATACTTACGACAAGGCAAAATAGGAATAGATGTATAGATACTCTCACACAAAAATGTATGAATTTATATGTAAAAAATATATTATAATTCTGTCTCTCTCCGCAGTGTATGTTGAAATTACTCTCTTTTTTTCAATTTTATATAAAATAAATAAAATGAATGAGAACGTTTTCGTAACTTACACATAATTTTTCTAAAGTACTAGCATTAAAAAGATCGTTATTCTTGCTATATTATGATACCTCATTATACTCTTTTCAGTAGGTTTTCAATTAAAATTATCAAATGTGACAACAATATCATTATAGTGAAAATAACATCCGAATGCATAAAAGAAGAAGTAAAACACATTATTTCTTTGGAGGAGTTTGTTGATAGGTGGTGAGACTGGACCTGAAGAGAATAACATGTCCGGGGCATACGAGAATGAAATTTTCATTAATCATTTCTTTAAAAACCGTTCTTGAGAAATTATTTGCTGTGCTGCGTATGCTATCCTATTCATCTAATCTGCCCCTAACTTGGACTGGGAAACAAATTTTTCCCATTTATCTAAGAAATGTTTTTGTACTTCAGGTGGTACCTTTTTCTTGAGTTGGTCTGTAATGATTAGATTCTTTAATCCTTCAAAATCTGATATATTTAAACCTCCAATTCATTCTTCGAAATAATTTGTTATTTCATAACAAAAATCCCTCCAAGATTTCTCAACCATCTTCTGATGTAGTACGAACTTTTACCTAAAGCTTTCAGGACTCAGTTTAAATTTTTTTAGCAAAATTGTTTTAATATACTTCTTATCCCTAAGTTTCTCTTCTGATTCTCTACTAATTAATTAGGCGATTTTAGTTGGTAGTAACGTTAAACGGCACGATACCCAATCTTTAACATCTATGTTGGCTCTTTTGGCCAGACTTTCGACCAAAGATAAATAAATCATCCCAACAACAAATAAATCATCCCAACAGCTTTATTAGCAATAAACAATGTTGTCCATTGTTATTGATAACCGTTGGTAAGTTTGAATGGCTCTTAGATTCCATTTCCAGTTTTCTCAGTTCAAATTCCATTTGCTTTATTATCTGCTGAGCTTCCAGCTCTCATTGTATTGTCTCCAACTCTCCTTCCTTTTGTTGAGTTTTAACTTCATTTGATTTTTCTTGGTCTTCTCGAATCTGGTATTAATGTTAATCTCTAATGTCCCCTTTACAAACTCTTCATCACAGGATTTACTTCTTACAATAATTTTCTTTAGAGATATTATTTTTCTTTTAGGAATTGGACTTCCCCCTATTTCTTCTTCAAATTATATTAATCTTCTTTTCTACCCTTAGCTAAAAATGCCATGGACCTTACTGTTTAGTAATCTCTTTTCTATACTAAAGAAAGTATAGAAATATATAAATATATAGATAGATATAAAGAGAAATATATTTATAAACTTATAGAGATTTTCTAACAATATATATCGAAAACTAAAATATATATCTGACAATAGATTATATATGGGTTAAATCTAATAATACATTTCTGAAACATATGATACAATAATGGAAAGCAGTAACCAGATTTTTTTTCTTAACTCTATGTCAGCCCTTGAGAAGGAGTAATTAATAAATATTCAAATGAATAGAAAAAAATTCCCTAATAACCAATAATGTGTAATCATTAAACCCTACAAGTAAGCAAACCGTTCGAATGAATATGTTATAATATTCTATCAAAAAAAAAGAACAAGATCAGATATCTTGTTTAGAGTTTGTTCTTCAAAGATTTAAGAACAATTACAAAAATGAAATTTATTTCCGCAATACTGTAAACAACCATTGAATATGAAAACTTTCGATACGCATATTTTGTGTATAACTCAGTTTTGTAAAGTTTCCGATAATGGATATGTTAAATATTACAATAAAACAGAAAATACTCTTTATCAGAACACAACTTACATATAAAACAATCAAACTTATTTATTTTATTCTATGTTATTCGTCAACATTAACAATCCAATCAAAAATGTACTTGCATAATCCTAATGCTTAGAGCATCCATCAAAAATAAAATTCAAGTACATAAACATGCATTAAAATAGCAGCATACATAACCTACATATAACCTACAATTCTGTCGGAATTACTCTATTTATAATAAGCATAAACAATGATACGATATTCGCACAAAAATATCAACAAATAAGAATTGTTCTTATTGAAAACATTTCATGAAAACCATTAAAAATAAATTGGTATCGTGCCAAAACAGAACAAGAAGTTCATAAGAATACAATGATATGAAATTTATATATACAATTCGAATAGATAAAAGTAATTACTAAACAAAATGTATTCAAGATCATCAAAACTGATGCAATGAATCAGATGGACTATCAATTACAAATATGCTGATTACACATGCGTTTAAAAGAACTTTTTTAATTATCTGGGATGGAAATTCTAAATCCAAATAAACAATATTTTTTCCTTTTGAGGTACAAAATATGTTGTAAATCAACTAAATAACATTCGGAATACTAATGCATTCTTTTTTTTCCCTACGGTGAGAAATTGATTCTAATTTTCCTGGCGGAAATTCTCTTTTCTCTGACGAGATATATAACTTGACGTTCCGGGATGGAACAAACTTTTAATTCTATACTTTTAATAATAAATTTTGGCAGACAATTAAAATAGTAAACACTGGGAGTATTATTTACATAGAATATGTGAAAGCTCTCACCTGAAATAATACTGACGACTATGCCAGTAAAACATGTTCCATCCTAGAACGAATGGTTGGAAGGCTGTGGGAGTGGATGTGAAAAGAATAACAAACCTGTTTGGACTTGTTTAGTTGGCAAACTGTAATTATATATTAATGCAGCACAATACACAAACATATACAATAATAAAAAACATCTTACTAATCTCTCAGACAATGCTCTTTTCGCCAGCTAACATGGGGGCCACGTGTTATTCAAATTCTTCCCCCACTAGCATGGAGTTTAGTTGTTCCTATTCATAGATCTATACTGAAGATATAGCATGAAATATACTGCCTATCAGCAGCTAAACCAGTTATTCATAATTATTATGAAACCTCTTGAAAATATTTATCAATTATGGTTAAAGTCTATATTAATTTATAGAGAATAGCTTAACTTTTGTAGAATATATAAACATGAGCAGAAATATAGGTATATTCATGACCTATTCATCTTTTATAAATTGAAAATTATAGATATCACGGCTTACAATAATACTTATTAGACGGAGGCTCTTTTAAACTTTAACATATTCAGAGTTCTATTCTGAAATAACCGCATAAAAATTTCATTTGTAGAAATGAAATGAAAAAATAAATATCAGCAACAAAATAATAATTTATTTACAAAAAGTACAGATAAATCAGTTATAACTTTTATTATTAAAACAATGTATAAAATATGAATATCTAATTAATTATTTTGAAAAAAAAATATTTAAAGCGAGATAAATACATTTATGATTACTTTTAGTCTCATATAACTGGATTGTATCATTCAATCTAATAATAATTGAATTGTAAAGTAAGTTAAAGAGGGAAGGTTTGTTTTAAACATTTTTAAATCAAAGGAAATAATATTTAAAATGCAATAATAATTTTTTGTTAGATGATTTTAAATAGTTAATTTTACAATCAATAGATGGTAATACTGCATATATTTTGCATGAGTCTTATATAAAGATTTTTCTTAACTTTAAGTTTGTAGTTAAATTTAATTTGAAAAAAAATTTAGCTGTTGATTAATAATTACTACAATACTTTTCATTATTACAAATAATTTTGTCAATATTCTGTGATTTAATAATCATGAAAAGGGGGGCCATTTCAGAAATTAGGACTTGATAAGATTAGAAGTAATTTTTTAACTTAGAATGATCTTAATTACATTAGTAAACAATTCTTATGTTTTTGAAATTGTATATATTTTGTAAGGAAAAACTTTTTAAGCGAATTTAACTTGAAATTAATTTATTTTAAGACGTTAATTTTTTCGGATTGGAATCTGCGAGCTAATAGCGTCCTCGTTCTGTTGAATTTTGCTAATAACCTTTTTGTTATAATGTATTAGCCGAAAGGAAATGTTTGGATTGCAAAAAATTGTTTACCGACACATTCTTGTGCAACACAGGAAATCAGAATTTAAATTAATTTTATTTCCATGTTTGATCTACATTGTCTTTCTTAATTGTTTTTAATGATTACTCTAATAACTGAAATAATTAGCAATTATGTATATATATATATATATATATATATATATATATATAT
>BMAW01120499.1:69312-87545 GCA_019974015.1 Nephila pilipes | reverse complement strand
CGTTCCAAACATATTTTTACCAACACCAGTTGTAACATATTTTAATAAAATTTATTTCAATTTCTTTAAAGATATATTTTCTTATTTTGGTTTCATACAAACTATTCTAAGGAACTAATTTTCTCAGTTATCTGAAACACATATCGATTCCCTTGAATAAATAGTTACAACTGGGCAGTATCACCAAGGTTTGTCGATTAATCAAGACCCAACGAAAGCCACCACTAACATTTTTCTTTTGCTTTTAATTGACTCTTGGTGTGGTTTCCGATGGTCCGAACTCTTCTAATAGTTGTTTTCTGCGAAAGATCAACAGATCGAAACAAATCCATTTTTTTCTCTGCACATTTCTTCAGCTTACAAAAGTAACATTATTTAATTAAATAACCTTGAGCAAATGGTTTTCTTTTAGTGGGTAATAAACTGGTTTTAGTTTATGCTCCTTTATAATTCCTATTTTTATGACATGTTGCGTTGCTATAATGTATTACGTTGCAAACTTTCTAATTACTGCAATATTATTATCTCTAAAAGCTTTGACAACTGAGCCATTTTCTTAGTTTTATGTTGAAGATAAATAATAATGTAACCTCTTCGCACAGCTATTATGTCCTAAAATAATATACATGAAAATTTGCCATTTATTTCCGTGACAAAATATTCCATGCTCTCTACAGATTATAAAAATATGATATTCGAAATCCACTTTTCCTATCATAAGTGATCTAAAAAGTAACAGAAAAACGGTGGGCAGTAAATAAAATAGAAAAAAAAAAAAACATAATAGAACACCGTGATGGATACATGCGTCTCACTTTGAAAATTGAAAAGACTGTCAATACTTATTCTGCAGCTTACAAATAACCCCAAATATGTGACACCGTACACATGCAGTCATTATTACAAACTTGACTATGAAACTTTGTGTTACAGTCACTAATATATATACTATTGTAACATGAACTTTTACCAAATTTTCCCTTTTGGCTAACATCTGGATATTTTTTTCTGAATATAATTTCAAAATTCCAGCTTCTTTCTCATCAAATGAAATGTGATGTAAATTAAGAAAATTGAAGAAATAGACTAAATATATATAATCAAGAATTGAGTCTATAATTCTTCTTATCGCATAAAAGCGACACAAATTGAATTGCAGAAGTTAAGAAAGTTATTCTAATATGGATGGTGTTCGTGTGATGTAGGTAGAAGTCTTCTGGCATGTATAGTAGATTTGGTGAGATCAGGACTTCCTTCTGTCAGAGCAAATGAATACGTGAAAGAGTTACTCGCATCGTATTCAGGTAAGCATATTATTCTATATATTATAGACGTTGTTAGTACTCCCGTTTAGGCAATAAACTGTTTAAGAGAATTTTCCTTATTATTAGATTGATTAAAGATATTTTAGATATATTTGATTATTTTAATTAATTTATCTATGTTTGAACTTAAATTGATATTTAGATATTGTAATTAAGAGGACAGAAGAGATTAACGATATAATATCGTTGTGTCAAAAATAGTGTATACGTTAATACCGGTAGTCCATTTGCATACTTCAATAGTTACTTCACCTAAACTGATTCGTTTAAATTTTTTCATGTAAAAACAATATAAACTCACAGGTTAGATTAAAACATGCACTGGGTTGAATTTCTCTGTTTGGCCCTACTTTGCCATCCGTTGCTCCAAAACAACAGTTGAAAAATGTATAAATGTCATAAGTCGTACTGAAATGAATAGTGCAGTGAATATAAATAATAATTTCAGTAAATTTGAAGATTTCTTTGTTAAGAATTCTCAATTTTGAAACAAAAGTATATTTATTGTTTATTCACACACACATACGCAATGTCATTTTTTTTTCTGTTTACATTATTCTAGAGTCTATATTTATTAAATTTCCTGTACTTTATAAATTTCACTTGATTTTCTAAATAAAAATAATTTCACTCATCTTAATCTCTGTTTATGTATTGTCGAATACAGAAGCTCATAAAAGACAGATGCTTTATCTATCGTTGATTCATCATTTATATATTAAAGTTAAACTGATATATAGAGATAAATTTGTTTATTATATGACTTTAATTATAGGATCCTTTTTCCTTAGTCAATATATATCTGTATTTATATATTTAATGTATGATTTATAGTCTAATTCAAAAGTAAAATAGTTTTTCCTTTTTGTAGAGAAAAATACATCTGAAGAAATATCTAAAAATACATTAAAGATTTCATACAAAATACTGAAGAAACCATGATTTCACGCAGTAAAGACCCATCACCAATATCTCCCGTGTGTTGCATCTAAAGATGACGTTTAAGCAATCAATAAATCAAAAATTCTAACAGTAAAATATTTTTGTTTCACTTAGCAGTATTGATTCAAAATAGATGTAATATGTAATTTATGATATTTCTCTAACCGCATATTAATGAGAATGAAAGAAAAAAAATGATTCTTAAATAGAACATATAATATATGTTTTATTTAAGAATTTTGTGTTAAAGAAATATAAACCATTCACAAAATAGATAATTGTTTGAAGAATTAAATTAGGCTTGCGCTCGTAACGGCAGTTTTCAATTGCAATAAATCTTCAATATCCTACTTATTTTTCGATTTATTTGCTACATCTTCAGAAAAATTGTTTCAGCATTTCAAATTTATGTTTTTATTACAAGCTTTAATGTAAACAATAATATTTTTCTCATGATGCAAAGCTAAGAGCGCTTTTCAATTTATTTGTCAAGAATTAAAGTGTATAAAAATATAATGTACTTAACAAAATAGATTAGACACTCTGAATTTGGATAAAAGCCAAATGTTTGATGATTTACAAAACTTTCAAAAATACATATGAATAAAAGTTGTTTGAACATCTTTGACTCTTATTTTATTTAATATTTTCCTCAGAAATCTAAGGTTTTCTTTTTTTCGATCTGAACAACAGGAATATTTATAAATTATTCAGAACGATATTCCTAAATGCAAAATAAAGAAATACTGTTAAATTGCTTTTTAAACTTTTTCTTTTTTAAGCAAACATACATTTATATTGTGAATATATAAGCTCCTAAGCTCAGTCTTTGAGACTTATTTCACGAAAGAATGTACAGAGCACTTAAAGATTACACCTGAAAAATGGGCAGAGAGAGAGGGGGGAAGAAGAGAGAGTAAATTAACAGGATCTACTAGATATTAAAGCCTGTACTATCAAAAATATCTCATGAGGATTCAACGAAATGATTAAATTATGTTGCTGACGTACAAAAAGTGATCAAAAGTACTACAATAGAAGCATGAAGTATATGCCAATTTAGTTATCGACGGGAACGAAGATAAGGAACAGAGAGGACGTCAAGATTGCCTAAGCATTGAATGAAGAATACCTGAATTATGTAATGCATGATTTTGATGTTGTACAAAATGGGACTAAGTCCATTTATATTAAAGTTACATGAAGAGACCAAAAAGTAAATTAAAATTAGAAAGAAGCCAAAAGTCTACATAATCAATGACTTAGTAGCCATCCAGATAATTCAATGTGGCACAGGTCTTGTGACATATTCAGTTTTTAAAAACAAAAGATTGTGATACTTTTTTTAAGATATTATGTGTCCAAGTTATAAGGGCAGACGATTTAATTTAATGTGATACTTTTTTTAAGATTTATCTGTTCGACTTTTAAAGGCAGACGATTTAATCTAATGTGATACTTTATTTAAGACATTACCTATTCTACTTTTGAAAGCAGACGATTTAAACTTAAAGTAATACCTTTTTCAATATTCTTTATTAAGATATTTTTTTTGGCAACACCAGATCATAGTTTTGATTTTAGATAATTTACTGGCAACGGAGATGAAATTGAGTATTGAGTTTGGTTCCGAGAGGTAAAGACGAACGTTGAAAAAGTGGTGCTTGTGTAAAATTGTGTCTTGAATTTATGCTTGAAAAGATGTGCGCAAATAAATGTGATGTCCTGAAAACAAGTCATTTTTATTAACAGTCTTCAATACAGTACAGTCTCAAACTCAAGGCAAACTTTTTCGACCTCTACAAAATTACTACTGCCAAACCAAATGATTGGTATGGCATGGAAAAAGTTAGAAGCTATGACAGACTCAAAATTAGTAGAAACAGCTGCCACCCCTGGTGACTAAATGTTCCGGCAGTAACACTGTTAACTCTTTCAGAGACGGTGGTATATTTTTATACCACATATTTAGCATGTTAAAAATCTCAGTAAAGTACACTTTTTCCCTCACATTTATCATAGCTTATAGTTTTATTTATTTAAATTAGATTGCAGAAACATGCAGAATAATTATTAAAATTATTGCTTTGATTCTAATAATAGCTACTAATAAGTTCATGTTTTATGCCTCACAGAAATTTTTCTGAAATTATTTGAAAATTTTAAATTCATGAACTACCCAATCTTCATGTTTGAAACTTTATGTAAATACTATTAATTACACAAAACAAAATATATAAAGTATTGGTTTCATACTCTAAATTAAGTGGTATCATAATTATAATCGCCCTCAAATGGTTAAGCATGGAATCGAACTGTTTTTGGATGACAGAAATGGGCAATTCATTCCATGCTGCTTCAAGTCTATGCTACAATTCATCAACCATATTAGCTGGAGAGGGGATGCGGGCCAGTCTCTCAGCAATTCATGATATTTTTTATGGGTGAGAGATCTGGAGACTATGCGAGTTACGGCCCCAGTCGAAACAATTGGCACAACCACAATTGGCCCAAAATTTGTGGACAAAAAATAAGATTAACATAAGAAAAAGGTTTCACCCAATTTATTTCTTGTCTACGAGTTCAAACTGATTCGCTGAAATCTAATGTCGCGTAACCTCAGAGGTTGAACTACTGAAACTGCACGAAATGAACAGGCTCGACTTCGTGTTGACTCTTTTTACCTCAAGGATCTAACTTTCATTACATAGTTTGACGTCCTTTGAGATATGCTTTGATCAGGTCGGACAACGCTATTTATTAGATTTCGCGTTCTTAGTCATTTATGTAATGCTTTCTTTGATGTGGCCCTTTATCATAAAAGTCATAAGTGGTTATGAAAAAATAAGTTAGACAGAATGTTTCACAAATGGTGAAATGGGAGGGGGAAATATATGATTATAATTCAGAAAAAAAATCTTTAAAATAACACTTTTTCTATACATTTATGAAAATAAATTGACTCTTTTTCTATTCATGTCCTTGAGATGTAGCAGTTGAGAATCGGAAAACCAGGAAAAATATAGCAACAGTTATAAAATATAAAAAAGTTTAAATATTATTTAATTGATTTAAAGCATTCAAGCATATTTAAATTACCAGGAAACTGAATTTAAAGTAAAAAAAAAAAACGAATTTTACCAGTTAATTCTTAAGGATTTTATTTTATTTTAGTGCTACATTTGAAAAATAAATTCAATTTTCTGTAATAATTTTGTTTCAGGCAACAATTAAGAACTATATTTTCTATCTTACATAATTTCATTTGTGGACGCAATCCTGTGGAAAGACTCATGCTAATAAATGCATTGTTCCAAAAAAGCAGCCAACAAACAATCTGACATTGCAATACTTAGGTTTTCACTTATAAACAATATATAACACATCGATCAATAACTCCCGAGTCTAACATTGAAAACAACACTTTTTTCGCAAAATTTTTTTTTATTCATCAACATAACACCTTTTGTTAATCACCTTTTAGGGTGATACAATCGTTCCAAAGCTTTTCCAATTTCCTCCCACCACATGAAATCTTTTTTTGTTGAGTAAATGGCGATAAACGGCTTTCTGAATCATCGACTCGTTGCTGTTTTTGTTCCATCGAAAGCAATCGCGGCACCCACTTGGAAAAAACCTTTTTCATGCTCAATTTTTCATGAAGGATAGTAAATACACTTCCATATGATATCTGTGTCATCTCAGCAATCTCACGGAGCTTCACTTTACAATCTTTCATTATAATTTTTGTCACTTCACTCACATTTTCCTGTGTAACGGCTTCCACAGGTCTACCCGAGCGTTCCGCGTCATTTGTGTCGGTACGACCACGTTTAAACTCGGCAAACCACCGACAAATCGTTGCTTTTGATGGACAAGAGCCCGGGTAACATTTTTCAATCCATTGTTTCGCTTGCACGGTGTTTTTACCCATTAAAAAACTATGTTTTATCAGAACACGAAACTCGGTTTTTTCCATTTTTTAAACAAACTACAAAACGACTTTACTCCAACCTCGATAACTCAGCTGTTTCTGGTCCGATCGACTTAAAATTTTGACACGTTTCAAGCAAAGGTTAGTCTCTAGAAAGACTGGTTACTGGTTTACTACGAGCGCCATCTCTGGGTTAGTCTCGGGAGTTATTGATTGATGTGTTAGTTTCACGAAAAGTTGTCGTACTTAGAGCCTCACTCACTCTTAACAAGAATTTTTCTAAACCTACTTGTGTTTAAAGACAAATGGCATTTTTAACAGCCATTGGGTGTAACCATTGCTGCATCTTTTAAGTGGAACAAAATAAATTTTACGCAGGTTTAAATGGCTGCAAAATCAATATTTGATTGCTGCTCCGCAAGTTGTCGTTACCATTTTTAGTTAAGTTTTTTTTTTTTTATTATTATTATCATCGATTGAACCTGAATTCAGAGTTAACCAAACAACAATAGAAACAATTGATTTGCTTCTCGTGAATCTGCTTCAAAAAAGAAGACAGTCTTATCAGTTTGGAAAGTTACGAGTTGTGACGTAATTTATCATTATTTAACCCTACAGTCAAGTTAAAGTCTACTAGACAATAATTTTAAGACTCAAAATTGAAAATACGTAAGAGCTGGACAAAATATTTGCTTTACTATTTATCAAACTTAAAAAAATTACCTAAGTTATACATCAAAAATATGTAAAGTCGCTTTCTCTCTAGAGTCCCTCGTAACTCAGTTAACCCTAAATGATGTTCTAAATAAGGTCTTAGCTTACCAAAAAATTTGCTCCGATTCACGCATTTCTTGTTGAACACAGATTCAATCCGAACTAATGATTAAGATGCTTCAATTTTATTTACAAATATCTATCAGCCTGTCACGTTATCTTCTAATTCCTTTCTTTTTCCTTTCAATTCTATTTCATTTATATATATCTCTTTTCTAATTAAATTCACTATATTACTTTTCCTTATATAATATACCTGATCATGCTTCATGTATTTATTAATTGTATTCAATTCTATATTACAATATGTCCTCTAGGTTTGTGTGGAGAAAACTGCGAATAGCTCAGTTTCACAGAGTGTCCTGCTGATGGACTTCTGAGAAAAGAGAGGAAACGAGTAATGAATAGTTTCACAGCGCGTTCCTATTTATTTTAGAGATTCCCATTGAGGAATCAGTTTCCCATTCCTAAGATATGTATTTCTTGAACCTTCGTATGCTAATATTTAAGCATTCATAATTTACAAATAATGAATACTTTTTCCATTAATTTTCAAGATCTTATTTCTGAAATTGAAAAAAAAAAGCGTTTGTTACATTTTATTAGACTTCTTTCTACTATCAAGCCCGATTATACTTCTGAAATATCCAGAGCTCACCAATAAATGATATTTACAAAACGATCCAAATAAAATCAATAAAACGAATTCATTAATTTTTACTCTGCATGCATTGGTAAAAAGTATAGGATTATTCAAAAGGAATCATCCTGTTTCAAAATTCTATGTTTTCAAAATTAATTAACACAGAATGATAAGTAATAACTGGTCAATTGAAAAGTCCCCGGCCTGACACATAGATGGCGCTACTAGAATTAAATGCACATGTTTTTTAGTTAGCCCTAACCCTCCAAAGATGCGTGTATAAATTTGACAGCTGTCGGATCATTAGTTTGTGAATTATAGCATTTTGAGTGAAGCAACTTTTGTTATTGAGAAAAAAACGGATAAAAATGAATTTCGCGTGTTGATAAAATATTGCATTTTTAAGGGAAAAAATACAGTTGAAGCAGAAACTTGGCTTGATGCCGAGTTTCCGGACACTGCCCCAGGAAAATCAACCAACAAGGATTGGTATGCTAAGTTTAGACGTGGTGAAATAAGCACCGAAGACGGTGGACGCCCAAAAGAGGTTGTTACCGACGAAAACATTAAAAAAATCCACAAAATGATTTTGAATGACCGTCAATTGAAATTGAATGAAATAGCAGACACTAAAGATATCAACTTAACGTGTACATCATATCATTCACGAATATTTGGGTATGAGAAAGCTCTGTGCAAAGTGGGTGACTCACTTTTGACCAAAAACAACGACGAGTTGATGATTTGGAGCAGTGTTTGAAGATGATCAAGCGTAATAAACCCGAGTTTTTGCGTCGATCTGTGACAATGGATGAAACATGTCTCCATTCTTTCACTCCGAAGTCCAATCGACAGTCATCCGAGTGGACTGCACACGATGAACCCGCTCCACAGCGTGGGAAAACGCAACAGTCGGCTGGCAAGATTTTGGCGTCTGTATTTTGGGATGTGCATGGAATAATTTTCATTGACTACCTTTAAAAAAGGAAGGACCATCAGCAGCGACTATTACATAGTGTTATTGGACCGTTTGAAGGACGAAATCGCCAAAAGACGGCCGCATTTGAAGAAAAAGAAAGTGCTGCTTCACCAAGACAATGCACCGTGTCACAAGTCAGTGAAAACGATGGCAAAAAACCATGAATTGGGCTTCGAATTGCTTCCTCATCCACCGTATTCTCCTGATCTGGCCCGCAGCGACTATTTCCTGTTCTCAGATCTCAAAAGAATGCTCGCTGGGAAGAAATTTTCGTCGAATGAAGAGGTGATCGCCGAAACTGAGGCCTATTTTGAAGCAAAATACAAATCGTACTACAAAAATGGTGTCGAAAAGTTGGAGGGTCGCTATAATTAGTGTATCATCCTTGAAGGGAATTATGTTGAGTAAAAAAAACCAATTTTGCCAAAAAAATGTGTTTTACTGTGGTAGGTCGGGGACTTTTCAATTGACCTGTTACATGGATACAAAGGGAAAATCCTGAAGTCTTATAATGTGAACAATAGAATGCACTCAAGTGTTTTTCTAGCAGCTTTTTCACGTTTTAGAAGATTTTACAAAATTATTCGCTATTATATCGGTCGTGAAAAGGATGTTACACTGCTGGTCATCTAAGTCACCTGATGTGGCCCATACGATTTCTCCCTTTGTATGTTTGTAAAAGAGAAAGTGCATGCGTCACCACTGACCTTCAAATTCATATGAACTGAAACAACGAATTTGTGCAAATGTACAATTAACTGCCACTGACACTTTTAAACGTGTTTGGCAGGAGTTTACAAATCACAAATTGATATTGTACGTATAATTAAAGGAAGTTATATCAGACACTTGTAGGAAACCTTCTCTATTTTCTGTTTGAATTTGTGTATTACTCATCATTCAGTGTCGTTCATTTATGAAAATATAGCAATTTGAAATTCGTTGATTAATTTTGAACACCCCCTGTATTATAAATTGTTTCCGAATAATGTAAAGTAAGCCTCTTTGGTCAAATAAATGCTTCAAAACTGTCGTTTAAGTAAGTGTAAAGTTAATTGAACTATTGCAATCACTCATAATGAAAACTGAGATTCACAGCATGTATACTTTGAAGAAGAATCAAATAGATGTCAATCAAAGTTTTGTGTGGAATGAAAATAGTATTTATACCATTTTCTTACTTTATAATAATATTTGTACAGAAATGTGTATTAAATAACTGTTGTTCGATATTCTCCATGTTTACATTCTTTCGGTCCCATAAGCCTATGGAAATATATTTGGACTCCAGTGTTAAGGAGTCTTGGTAGCAGTACCTACGCATTTATATCACGATACAGACTGTTGTCGTTTTACCTTTACATATCAGGTATGGTGCAGTAAAGTAATATATTTTTAAGCAGCAATGCATAATTAAGTTTTCTTATTGTCACTGATCCAAAGTAATTTATTTTGTGTTTAACTTGGCTTTATACTAATTACTATTATACACAGATTAATTGTAGCAGAATAAATGTTCGAATCTCTGAGCAAATAGTCATTAATCTCACAAATCTCTCAAGGAATTTCTATTGAAGAAAATAATCAACATTCAATAGAGTTTTGTGTGAATTTTTACTAAGGTTTTTAATTGCTTATTTTATTAATAATTATTTTATGGAATGCTTGGAATCAGGAAGTTTCTTTTTTTTCTACACCATGAAAAATATACGTCTTAACAAACATACACATATATATTTAAAATCGTGTCTTATTTTTTTAGGAATACTACATCTTTAAATTTTTGAAAGTTAGCATATTGATTTTTTACTCAGTTTTAAAAACTATCATGTAATTTAATTAATGACCCCATGTATAAATAAAAATCGCATTCTATGTAAATACATGAGGCCATTAATTAAATTACGTGATAGTGGTGCATATGTATAAATGTAAGGTTCATGATATAATATTTTATATATTTGTGCCTTTAGAATCAGGCCTATTGAACATAACTGCACATTTTCCCTTGAAACTTTACCGAATTGATTGGAGCGTGATTTGTGATTCAATTAACCAAATGCGATGACGTTTTTGTTGCCAATATAGTTCTAAAATTTTTGAGCAAACCCAAATGCCATCATTGTTAGACTAGAGAAATATCAAAAATATTACTATATATATTACTAATTTTATACATGTATTTATTTTCAGAATTATTTTTAATTATTTTTCCATTGAACAAAATTCAGAAATAAAATTCGAAAATTAATTTCGGCGACTAGACTCATCCAAAAACTACAACACTGAAACAAAAAAGTTTTCGGACGTTAATCAAATATGGGGATCAATAATTCCTCCTCGAAAAGTTATTTTATGAATAGGAAATCTTCACAAAGAAAAATGCAGTGAAGTATAGATTTTTTAGAAATTATACTGATGGCGTACTTGTCGTATCTACATGTGGTCAAGAGTCTTCTTGTCTTATCACTAATCCTTGCATGTTATAATAACTATGAATGGATGAAAAAAATAGCCCCAAGTAAAATATAAAATGAATTCTAAGCAGGTATTTCTATATATTGCTTAATGAATTATTTTTTGATGCTAGAAACCGACAGAAGCAGTCTTTTATGTAAATTTATAATTATCTATACCATGTGTTTTCAAAATTAGAATTTCGTTCCATTATCTAAGGTTGTTCTCTTGAATACCCTCTCTATTTTCACTTGAATAGTAATAGAAACTATGTATATATATAGTAATTCATTGTTGACACTAGTACTTGAACAATGACAAGTTTAAAAATGTACCAATTGTTCAGCAAATTTTCAATATTTTAACAGAAAACAATTTAACGCTTTGAAAAAAAATGTCACTTTTCGGGTAAAAGTATTCATTCAAAACCTAATTTACTTTATGGTTAATACTTTAATGCTCTTCTTAAAAGTGAGATACTGCCTTCTTTAATAATCAGTTACTTTTATTTAAGTAGAAGGTCGGTGCCAATCAAAATTTGCTACGTGTTCTTTCAAGCTTTAATTTCGAAAGACGCCGATGCTATTATATTTACTAATTAGAATGGATGATCAAAAATCAGGTGTCACTCAGAAAAATGATTAAATATTCACTGCTGCATAATTATTCAAAATTTTTATCACTTCGCAGTTTTTGTACATATTTTCTAACAAAAGTTATTAAAATACTTACCAATATTTCTTTTGTTTAGTTTAAAATTCTGAATATTATGTTACTGTTTAAAATTCATTAAGAAGTTCTGGTTCTCCTTTTGTTATTCACATGCATTATTTTGCCGTATCAGATCATTTTTTTTTTACTAAAAGGACTTAATAGCTCATTAAAAATGGTCATTTTGATATAATGAAAAATTCTTCTTTAGTGCATAATTATTATTCTGAGTATTATTATTCGTATTTCTTGACGTTTATTCTTAAATTTTACCTTTCCTTCAAATAAGTTTACTTTTCATATTTCATATAAGAGGCTCCATCATCAAGCAATATTTTAAGATGTTTAGTAACAATATTTATTTTTCTTTAAATAGTTTCGTTTTGTGTATGTTCATGATTTTCAGTGCTTTTATGAATTGTTTTAATGGTATACTTTATAGACATGAATAATTTATTCATAGGTTTATTATATTTAAATAAAACATCAAAAACAGTAAGAGCTATTACATTTGAAAGTATGCTTTTAAATGTGATATCGATTAACATTAAAAAGACATATCTAATAGTTTTTTTCCCATTTACTTTCAATCAAATTGAAAATTTTCCTAAATCTGTTTCCCAAATTGTAGACTAATTCTATCAAAATATTAAAATGGTTATATAAAATAAAATTTTGTGAGCAATTCTAAGCTGTAAATTATATGTAAGAAGTATTTCAGCACAAGTTTATCTCTACATAACTTGTAGCTAAGTCTAAAATATATTTTAGAGAATTATTTAATTGTATGTATATATATATATATATATACTGCAGGTGTAAATTGTAATTATTGGTGTAATGTAATATAAAGTAAATTAGAAATATGCTATTTAGATTTGATCATTAATAACGTTAATGCACGGTTTATTAGTTTTAGTCAGTAATTATAATTAACTGAACAATTAGAGACAAATCTCCTTATGGAAATTTCACGTTGTTTTGTTGTAGTATGATTCACATTTAAAATAATTTTGTATTACAAAAATAAATTACAATTCAGAGGAAACTAACATGGTTTTTATAAATATTTCAATTCTCTTTGTTACAATTTTGATTTTTTTTTTATTTCATACTATTTGGAATGTTGAATTAAATAAAGAGAAATAATTAAACATTTTGAAGTATTAAAGCCAGAAGTAGAAATAAAAAGATTTTTTTGAATTGTTATTAAATTTTATAATATCAGTCAATTGAGTTTATAATTAAAATAATTTATTTCTACCTTTAAACTAAAATGTGGTTATAAGTTTTTTAAGCGAATGATATTTAAAGCCTTCTTAGAAAATTCGTAAAAAGTTACGTTTTGCTTGAATGGTTCTATTAGAGAGTGGGTTGTTCATATTATTATTCATAGAAAATATTTGTATATACCTTTATTAGATTTATTTTTGTGTTCATTTATAGATGTAACACTTTGAATGCCTTTATTACGCCACCCTTGCTTTTTCTTCATTTTTTACCTCCCACCTCAAATCTATTTGAATAACCGGTGTAAATTATTTAAAATCTTAGGAAGTGATAGAAATATTTAACTATAAATTTATCATGGACTGCATTCACTAATATTGATACGTGTTTTATAACAAACAAGAATGTCAGTACAAATTTACACTCTCCTGACAAAAAAATAGCTTAGCGTAAAGCACATTTCATTTTAGTTCATCAATCCATTTTTGGAATGCATTCTTAGTACCTTTCTCTCTTATGTGTTCTTATATTTTCTTATTTTTCACCAGCTGAAATTCTAAGCTAATTCCAACTTAATTATGACTGGGATATTTTTCATCCTATTAATTTTGTGACGTTCAGTCAAATGTTTTCCAAACTACTTTTGAAAAAATCGTCTTTTATACTACTTGTTATGTACCATAGAAGGATTTACCTGCACAAAATAAATAAATAAATAAAAAAATAAAAAACGCATTTATTGCAGTAGTAAGTTATATTGCAGAATAAACACTTTCCCTTGTTTCTCCTTTGCGAGTATACGTGGTGGGAATATTAGTCTTTGTTGCTCCACATCCCATAAAATCATTCAATGAATCAATGTAAACTTGACAGCTAATTTATCAATGGTATCTACTCCAAAATAAGTCTTCATCAGGCCATATAAGCAAGAATGTCTGCAATATATTACTGACTTCCGTTATAGCGCTGATGCCACGTATTCATCTTCATTTAAACATCATTGTGTGAAAATATCTCTCAATTCGAAATTTTAAGACATCCATAACTATTTCAATAACAAAATTCTTATAACGTTATACTTGAAATGTTTTCTTTCTTGAATCACAGCACAAAGATTTGTAATTATTTTGCCTATAGAGATCACTCACGTTTAATAGCTAGAGTTATTTTGAATACGGAGGGGAAATATAGCAAAATACTATTCAAAAGTTGTATTGAAATACACGCTTGCGTTTTTAAAAGTATAAAACTGCTCGCAATTCCAGAGAATCTAAACTCTACACAATGTAAATATTAAAAATCTATTTTACACCAAATGCCTTTTTAATATGTTAATTGTTACTGTTTTAAATTTTAATATTGCAAATAATCATAAAACTTTATTAATATAGTAAAGTTAAACAGTGAAATGTGTATGCCTTTCTATCTTAGAATGTTACATGTTTAGAATGTAACAAATTCATTTTTTCACTTTTTTTAAAGAAAGTTTTACACATATACACATTACCTATTAGAATACATTATATATTATTATATATTTGCATATGTATTAGTAAAAGTTGCATGTTTAGTAGAAAAACGTTTTTTTCTTGTAAATGTGTTTTTCTTTAATATTACTCCTAAGGAATTCCCTGATACATAAATAGAAAATTAACACGTATTTCTAGCTTTTCAGAAATTATGGGTGTAAAAGATTTTCTTATCCAACCTGTTCATTTCGTTGATAAAACATATTTTTGTGTAAATATCCTAAGCCGTGTATAAATTGCAAGTATAGTAGAAAGTAATTAATGGCGATGGTCAACGTAATGAAAACAAATCTTTCCAGACATGAACTATACAAGGAAAGTTAGGTCGGAGAGACAAAGCCGGAACTCCTGAAGCATAGTCCATTCAATTTCTGAAAGTGTAGTGGCCCATTCTCCGAGGTCATGTGACCGAGACCATTGTCCAATCAATTTGCCTCCTTTCCATTTGCGTGTTTCAATGTCAGACGATGAATGAGGTCGACACGTGATGGATTTCTACGAATCAACACCAGCGGAGAGAGATGAAATAAATTAGGTGCATCCTTTTGATAGTAACAAGTCTCATTCTTTATTGCCTCAATGGAATCGGATACTTTGTTAAGGGCGAAAGGCTTGAGAAAGAGGGCTGTTGTTAACACCTTAAGTTAAGTGCAAATAAATGCAGTGAGTTTAGTTGATATCAGTGCAGCCCTCTGAGAGTAAATCTTGCAAAATTTGGAGTGGGTAATTATTTATCCTTACAAAATCAGAGGCTTTACATATATGCTGGGATTGCAGTTTCAAGCAGGCTTGGAACTTACCTTCTATTAAAGATATTTGTTTCATCACTAGGAAACTTGATTTATTTGTTGTGTTAGGGCTTAGAAATCCGATAAAAATTTTTGAAAAAAACTTTATCAAAATTAGGCCTATTTTACTTCATACAATATTTATAAATTTGTAATTAAATTCACTTCGAAGTTTTATTCCTCCTTCATTTTATTAAAAGTTATTATACTTAAAATGTATTGATTCTTGGAATTTGTCAGATTATTTTTTTTATTATTTCATTAATCATTCATTAAGAAAACATGGAACAAATCATTTAATTCAGTAGCATATACATCAATTTTACATAAGCATTCATTTAGTTTTTCAAAAAAAGAAGTTTACACATAATAGATATATCTTTAAAATGTGCACCATATGTTTGTAAATTAAATGTAACCTAAGTATAGTTTATTTAAAACGGTTCAAAGAATATCACAGCATGTCAAAATGCAAAATACTTCACACTTCTACATAAGAGCTTGAAAATATTTAATTTTAGCTCAAGTAAATTAAAATTTTATACATAGATTCTCAAAGCAGGTCACGGGAGATAGAAATTTATTATCCATTCAAATGGATAAGTATTGGAATACTTTTTAAAAATAAGGTAAAAAGTCTGGAAATGCTTCGATGGCGTTCAGATTTAGTTGATGGTGTCTAGTGGTGAACAGTAAAATTTAAAATGTATAACATAAAATATTAGAAAACTAATAACATAAAAAAAAATAATTTTCATAAAAAAGATCTGTTGTCATTAAGCTTTTGATCACAGTTAAAATAACTTCTCAAACAAACGCATTTACGAGAGTAAAAACGGAATTCAAGCATTGTACTTTCAGAAACCAGTTATACAACTAAATATTGAAGAATGTGATTGAAAAGTAATTCCTCAAAGTCTATAACATTTTTATTGAATATCCAATTTTTGAAACTGCTGAAACTGTAAGCGTTATATCTCCATGTAGGTTGTCATTTCTTCAATTCTCTGCACACCTGAGACTTATGATGACAAGCGTAACATTTGAATCTATATATTTCAATTAATTAGTTGGTTACCAGGTGTCCCAAGGGGGCTGCGTACTGAAGATAGTAATTAACCTGAAGAGGAAACTGAAGTAGTCAGGCTACAATGCACCTGACATTAAGAATTCTATCTCGTCCCCCAAACGAAAAAAACTTCATAAGGAACATCACTTTCATTCTGTTGACTAGGTGAAAAGTTATGATGAGGTCTGATGTCAATAACAACTAGAATTCTCCTGCAAAACGTTTTAATAACTAGATACGCCTTGACGCAAATACGCGGAAATGGATGAGAAATATACAAAAAAAGGTATAATGCATTATGTAATTATATAAAGGATATTTGTAGCTTTCAAGTACAACACGAGATATAAATCTTAATAAAAGTTTGTGTGTAAAAATAGGTTTACAAATAAATTTAAAATGATACGTTTCATTTTTTTTCGATTTATCTTTTTTTTTTTTTTTTTTTTTTTTTTTTTTTTTCGATCTATCGTTTGAAACACTTTTTGTTGTTTTAATTTACTTTTCTTGTCAAAATTTGTAGGTATAATGCAACTTGTATTTTGTATAGTATTGGATAACATGTATTTTGTTCAACTTTTGGAAACTTTTATTTTGTCTTCTTTTTTCTTAGCGTATAGGAAATGAACCACAAAAAATAAAATAGGGAATTTATTCTTATTAATTTCCTTTCCTTCCTATTTATCTATATAATTTTTGTAAATGTATGTGGACAATAGAAAATGGCATTCATGAGTGCACATAGCGCTTTCTGTGAGTTATCCTTTGTAAAATTGTTGGCATTGTTGCAGCCTACGAGATATACAATAGATGTTCCATTTGACTAGAAGGTTCATGTATAGTTCAGAATTTAAATATAATTTCTGTTGTTGTCAACACTTTTTTTATATTTAGTGCTAAGCAGTATTTTTCGCAGCTTGTTTAATATTGCTTTTTCAAACCCCGGAAGGAATTATGAATCTGTCTGTACAATAACTGCAATTTCTCTCCTTGAGCGTTTTTGATTCAATCTGAATTTGAAGTCATAAATTGATTCGAAATGCTACGACACATTTATCCGTTGCTCTACGAATTATTGATTAAAAACACATTACAGTTAGATAGAACATTACAATTAGAATTAATTTATTTTTGAAAAAAAAATACTACTTTTAGTGTGCTTTTTTCTTACCCATATTTTTTCAAAGCAAAGAATATAAATTATTTCATGATTTTGCTCTAAATGTCTCATCTGTCTAAGAAATACATTCTGAAAGAGATTAAATAACTTCATAAAAGAAGAAACAAACAGTTAAATTTTTTTCGTAGAGAACGTTTCCATGAAGTTATATTTAAATACTTATCTAGAATGCTATTTTGGGATAGAAACGATGTTTCTTTTTTTCTTTGTTCGAAAGACCTTCCTTATTTGACATATCTTTATTCAAAAACAAACAAAAGTTGTACCTTTATTTTATTTCTTCAGTTTTTCTTACTATTTTTCTATCACTTCTTTCAGCTTTAAATTGTTTCGCTTCGGAAGAAAGTTTAATTTATCTTTGACATCCAGACCGAAAAGGGATAAAGAAAAAAAAAATTCTCAGTCGAAGGCAAGAAGAGAAAAAATTCAATTTTTCTCATAAAAACATCTTGTCTTTCACATGAAAATTTAATTTGAGTTTTCCTCAATAATGCTTCTGGATTCAGTTGTCTTGCAAAGAAAGTTCTTAAAATATTTTACTCTATAAATAAGTTATTCAGTAATATATTATTGAAGTTTAGAAATATTTTTTATATCGATCATGCTTTGTTTGACCGCATAATTATTAATGAAAAACATGAAAGTTGTATTGTTTAACTGATTCTCAAGTAA
>BMAW01120499.1:22078-69302 GCA_019974015.1 Nephila pilipes | reverse complement strand
AATAATTAATGTAATAAATAAATTAAATAATAAATAAAAATAATAAATAAATTACATAATAAATAAAAATAATAAATAAATGAATCTTATAGAAGGAAACTTTTTATGTTTTGTATACATGTATGTATTTCCTCCTACTCCTGATTTGTAAGAGTATTGAAACATGTCAACATAAGTGTTAAATTAAAAGTACTTCTAGCTAATTTTCCTTAATAATTCAGCATTTAATGTCTTAAATAATAAAAAATGATTTTACGCATACATTGGAATAGTATTCATAAATATAAAGACTTTATTCACATTTGTTCTTTCTATCACAAACCAAAGGTACCATTACAGAATAAATTTTCGATAGTGAAGAATGTTACTTTATTATAATATCTATTGCAATAATAATAATTATGTTAAATTTAATTCAATGTCTATCGCATTACATTTGTTTTAATTCTTATTGTATTTCACTAAATGATAGGTTTTATCTAATTTTACAAAGGAAGTTTATTAAAATAATTAATTATAATATTATGTGGGTAATATGATTTACTGTAAATGGTGTAGGTAGATGAAGAGTTCAGAATTAGAAACAAAAATATGTAAACTGTAATTGTTTTAATAATCTTTTAATCATTTTACGAAATATTTATAAAGTATTTGTAAGCCAAATCTTCCAATACACATATGAATTACAATTATTTTTAAATAAGTTTTGAATCGTTTTAAAAGAAAAACAATTGTAAATAGTATAACAAGATATTTGACTACTTAAATGTGAATCTTACATTTCGTTTCGCTGATATCATTAATTCTTCTACGATGACAAGAATGATCCAAGATATGCCAAACACTGTAAAAAATAACTTATAATATGCTTTTTAATTTTCTTTAAATATTTATAAGAGTATGTATCTCAAAATTTTAATCCAAAGCCTTACTTTTGATAGTAGAATTATTTTTAATTAGAAATGTACGTTTCAAAATCAATGTACATTCATGGTTATTGATTACTATTTTTGAGTCATAAAGTAAATTCATGTTGTCTTATCTCAAAATAAATAAACAATGAATAATTGAAATAAAAAATATATGGATTGGGGTAAGAAGAATGAAACGGCTAAGAAAAAAAAGTAAGCTTCATTAATTTTGATTCTCATTCAACTTTATTTTATATTAATTCTCTTCGATCCTATAAAACAAATGGAATCTATAAATAATATGCATTTATTCGTAAGAATGAATTTTATCCTTTTTGAAATGATACAAAATCTAATTCCCAGTTAAACTTTTATCGAACCACAATTCGATCTCCCATTCTTTCTTTGAGTAGTTTTTCGTATAATAGTTATTATGTATAGATATTATTGTCTTTGAAAAAAATTATAATAATCTCTCATCATGGAACGTTACATGACAAGAAAATTAACTACTATAAGTATCAAGAAATATTTAGGATTTAAAATTCAAAACATACTTTTAGAACGTGAGCTGATACAAAATTCTAAGACTTTTCTTACATCATGCGCAATTATTTGAAGCGGAATTTAGAAATAAAAGTAAAAATTTCCTCTTTTAATTTAATTGCAAATACTACATTGTTATGAAGAAATATTTAGAAAATAATGGCTGTAAGCAAAGCTTCTTTCTGATTACATTCACTGGTCATAAGTTATCTATAACTGCTGATTGATCATGCTTTCTATAATTACTTAGTATGAATTTACTGTTCATGCATGAACCAAAGGAATTAATGAAAATATCTTTTAATTCTAAATAAATGGCTTAGTTCAATCGATTAACAGTTTTAGTAGCGTTTTTATTTAAAAATGTATATAAGACCAATAAACAAAATCCTACCTTGAAATCAGGAATTATTAAACATAATAGATACAATTCTGAAATTGATACAAAAGGCATTAATTTCAGAAAAATTTGTCATGAAATTATAAATTAGCCTTTAAAAATATGTCATTTAAAGTAAGAAAAATAAAATGAAAAGGTATGGCAAGGGGGGAGGGCGGTGTATAAACTGCAAACGGCAAGCGACTCCATTTAGGAGTGATAGTATATTAATGATGAAAATACATTACTTTTGTCTAAAAAGAAAACAAGTACAAGCAAAAAAAAAAAAAACTAAAAACGAAAGTGTGAAATTGTTTTAATATTTTTCAATAATCTGTGAAAAACGTTTTGTTTAGTTTAAGTTTATTGACCTTTTTAGATATGTCACACCTCTTAAATTTAGTAGAAATATCGAATTGGATAAAAGCCAAACATGTTATATAACAAAAAACTTTTGTTCCCTAATAGCCTTTAAATATTCAAATTTTTGGCTTTTTTCCAAGTTTAGAAAAGCTTAATCCATCTTACTAAATATTTGTTATCTTTTTGTCTTAACATTTTAAGGTACTATGAATGATAATATTAATCCTGTCTTCATAAAAACATTCGAAGAAAATTCAAGCTAAAAAGGTCGAAATAGTTTAGATAAAAATACTTAAGAAGTGTATTTTATTTTCATTTTAACTGTATTCTTATGTTGAATATTAATGTTCATGAAATCATGTATTTGTGTATTTAAGCTTACGTTTAACAGTAGAAAAAGTTTTAAATGTTTGAGAAATTGATTTTGTGAAAAATTGCATAAGAGAATTCGATGTTTTCTCTAAATTTTAATTAATAATTATTTTGAAAAATAAAATGACTTTTGTGCTAAATGAATAAAAAAAATTTAATGGAAAATATATAAATTTTTGGAGACTTTAAATAAAACACATTTTAATTACATAAACTTCTAAAAATACTGATTATTAAAAACTATTTGCATTTGTATTAAACGTAATTTTAATGATATAAAAGTGCATAAAAACATATAATGTTTTAACGAAATTTATATAATCTTCTGAAAGCATCAGAACTCATTTGATACAGTGTTTCCTTATTTAAATATTTGTAGCACATCAGCATATATGTTAAATAAATATTAAATGTATGTTCAAGGGAATAAAAACTACAATAATTTTCAACAATCTCTTACAATCCTCTATCTCGAACAATTCTACAACAATCTATATTGAATATACTACGGCTGCAGAATTTCTGTTCATGTTATTTGGCACATTTAATGTTTTAATATTTGTTGAAGATAGAGACTGGTAACGTTCTAGTAAAGAGGAAAGGGTTGGTTGATTGCTTGAGAAGAAGTTTTGGAATTGTGAATCACCTTTCCTTTCATGGTGATCGTGGTGCATAACTCTTCATAAATTAAGCAAATATTCAGTTACGGTTAAGTAAATTTAATAGTTATGTTGGAGAATTATTCCCTATGTTCTTTTTTTTTTTTTTTTAAAAAAAAAAAAGTCATTTCTTAGTCTGCATTTTATCGATCTTCAAGCTTCTACATAATTTCTTGCGATTTTAAAAATCACAAGTCTCATTTATAAGAGTAAGAATTCTTCTTTTATGTATTAATATGTGTAAGATAATTTAATTGATGAGTGATTTTTTTAATACTTATACACAAAATATACTATTTTTCAGATTTTATACGGAATTGAAGATTTCTTTTTTATATTGCAATAAAGGGAAAATTACAATTGATTTTTTAAAAAAAAATAGCGTTTAAAACTCGAACAGCCATATTTTCCTACTCAATGGCAACATTACTAAAATAATAGTCTGTTCCCTAGATAAGGTCATATTCTGTATTATACATTTTACAAAATGTCAATCTATTTATTTTCTTTTGAGTTACCATGCTTTATTTTTTCCCCATATTTGAATAAAGTGTCCTTTTTACAGTAAAATATGTACACTAACATAACCTTTCTTGGCTCTCTTTATCTATGCAGGATTGTGATGAAAGTGTACCAGAATATTCTCAGAGTCTGCCTCATGATTGTGTTTATTTTCCACAGAAAGCAAACGCGTCAACCATCGTGGTCATCATTTTTTACACACCGTTTTTCCTGCAAAATTGAAAACACTGTACCATGATATATTATGTAAGCGGCATCAACTATTTCGAGTACCCTGATTTGCCGATCACTCAAAACATATTGCAGATTTTGTCAATCATTCCATGAGTAGCCACTTCCCCTAGGCGTCCAGAACTGTGTTCAATTTTTTTGATATTCGGCCGTGTTTAAACACTTTTACATAATTGTAAGCAATTTCAATCACAAAAGCAGATGTGCCACAAACTTCATCTAACACTGTTTTGGTATTAACGTTTTTAAATATAAGTGTTTAATAACCACCAGAAACTCGCTTTTTATCATTTTTTCAAAATAAACACATGTTTCTTGCTTTAATTGACAGTAAAATGAAATCAATTTAGACGAGAGCCAACTTTTGGATTTCTTAAGGACTTATTGAACGACTATCTCTTGTATTTAAAAATCCTTTATGAGTTAAACAAATCAATTTTCCTCACATATAGTTGATTATTTATTTTCTGATGCTCGTGATGTTACTTTACATAAAATCATTGCAACAAAAGTTTATTATATTCGCTTACATTTTTTTAAAAAGAAAGAAATTGTGCAATTTTAAATCACGGGAATTATCCTAAGTATATAACAGGATATAATGGAATTTTTATCATACATATCAATAATCTAATGTTCTTTTCAAACCTGTTTTTTTAGGAAATTGAAGAGCTTTCTTAATGGATAAACTATTATTAAAAGTTATCTTTAGAATTCGAAAGCTAGTTGAAGTTCCAGTTTTTGTGGTAGAAGGTCATGGATAAAAGTATATTCACATATTTCACGAAAACATACAATGTGAAATCGTAAAAAAATGTTGCGATTCAATTTCTTTGAAGTCTTAAGTGACTCAGAAGTGAGATAAAGAAGAGGAGAAAACATTATTTCATTCATATTACTTCTGAATCACGTAAGAGCTTACAACATTTGAGTATAGTAATATTTCTCGTTAACTTTTTTTTATTCAGTTCTAATTGTCCTTCTGATATTGAGAGTCAAAGTTATGTAATATTTTATGTACGTTTAGGTATGCATCTTGAAGTATACTTTAAACAGAATCATCATAATTTAACTACCTGACATTAAATTTAATCTTATTAAATTTACATATGAAATCTTACAGTACAAAATTGTATAAGTATGGATGTAATATATAAATGGAACATCTCAATATATTTCGCAAATAAAAAAAGATGGCTGCTGTGAGTGATTTCAACATTAAAATGATCAAATGGAATTCCATTAGACCATGGAAATATTTTTCAGTACAAACGCATTATCTTTCACACGATGACGTCAAATGAGAGGGAACGCATTTCTTATTTTTCTTCTCAAAATTCTTAACTTTGATTGAAAAGAAGGAATCGTGCCAAAAAGCTAAGATTAAGTTCCAAAGCGAATTTATATTAACGTTTAATTGCAAAGAAACTACTTTCATTAAATTTCAGACACTATTGCAATAAAGCTATAAAGTGTATTAGAAAAACTATATACTTGAGTATGTATGATCATTATTTACTCTGCTAATTCTTTGAGATATGTAGAAACTCATTTCAGGAAGTCTTTAGAAATCATTTCTATTAGAAATAGTTTTTTGTGTAACTGCGGAATGTTTTGGAAGATTATTTGAATTTATTATATATATATATAACCACATGAATAATTTATTTCTAATTTTATATTGGAGTACTTCGATTCTAGAAAATTGTCATAGAAAGATATGTGGTTACATTTATCTGTACAATACACTTTTCTTGAGGAGGGAAGTAATATATTAGTAGATATAATGTTAAAGATAAGAATCAGGTTATTGAACTGAAATGTAATATAATTTAGACTTTGTAACAATAATTATTTAGAGTGTGCATGGAAATATAGCTTTATTTTCGGTTTTTAAGGTGACAGGGTACGTTCGATCTACAATCTTTGTTAAAGATGTAGATTGTTTTAATTTTGAGTTTATATCAAAATTGAATCTTCTGTCTTTATAAAAATCTGTTTGAATTTTCTATTTTATTTAGAAAGCTCAGCGTTAAGCTATAACTAATAGCTTAACGCTGAGCTTTTATAATATCTGATCATGAAATTCTCTGACACCAAAATGGCCGCAGTAGCCTAGTGGTCAAGGTCATAGACTGGCGGCCGGCGTTTTTCGTTTAGTAACGGGTTCGATCCTTGGCCGCCAAAGACTCGCCGTGTAGCCTGGGCTGATGCACGTTAAATCTTTTCGGGGCCCAAAGTCCTCCCGTTGGCGTGGTGTGGATGTTAGGAGAGGGGGTGCCAGCTCGGGTGTCATCCTCGTCACTTGACCGTGGTTCAAAATTACGAGGTCCGTCGCCAATAGCCCTCGTGTTGCTTCTAGTGCGACGTTAATAAAAAACTAAACTAAACTAATCTGACACCAAAATAAGGGCTCTAAAATGATAATTTTCATTACTACAAAATGCAGTATCTCTAAATATTATGCATTATTGAACCTGAAATTTCATACACGTGTCTTTCAAACGCTAACACATAAAATTGATTGTTCTTGAGATTTTATATGGAGTAAAAAAATTTTTATGGAGCAATAAAGTGAAAACTACAGCTACTTTTAAAGAAAATTGTAGTGTTCTGAACTCAAACTACAATAGATTACTGCATAAAAACTATATTTTCAAAATAATAGCATATTTCCTAGATAAGCTGTTTCATTCTGTATTACTCCTTTTACAAAATATCAGTATCTTCTCTTGTGAGTTACCATGTTTTGCGGAAAGTCTTAATTTGTGCTTGGATTTGTATAAAATTCCCTTTTGACAGTAAAAAATATGCGCTAAAATAACTTTTCTCAGGTATTTTTTTAATTTTGAAGCCCTTAAGGTCATAAAATATGCATTTGAATGGAAAAATTTAATTCAAAAACATTACCGTCAAAGATGTATTTTTTTTTATCTAAACTATCGTTGACGTTGACGTTGAAATTCAATGGGCGCCAGGAGCGCGGAGCACTCCACCAGCCCAAATCTGGTATTTAAATGATACATTGGGAGGATGGATTTTTCATGTTGGAGATGTGCTTCCTAGGTTGAAGTGTCGAAAATATCTTGATATTCTATTGGAGGGTCTTTGAGAAATAGTAGAATGAAGTTGGAGGAAGTATGGAAGTACTGAAGTTCCTTCCACTTCTATTGGAAGTGGAAGGAACTTCAGTGGAAATGAAGAACCGAGAGTCGAAGAAAAGCTGAGCTGAGAGATTAAAGAGGGATCTTGTTTATTGGAACTGGTGGTGGAGTAGATGCGATGTGCTATTGGCTGCCAGCGATTGTGTGTGTTACTATATATGTGATGGGAGTTTGTTAATGGTAGGTAGTGCGTTGAATATTAAGTGCTAAAATTAAGTTTAAGGTTGTTGTAATCTAATAGAATTTTCCTGGTCTTTCGTGCATTTGGGGTAGTTGATAATCTTCTAGATTTTGAATATTTATTAATTATTTGAAAAGTGAATTAAAGAAATTTTAGGCAAGTTTTTTTTTGAACAGTTGTTTAAAGGTTATTTGCGTAAAGTTTTATAAATGTCTTTGTTTTCATGTACATGGAGGCTCTGGACGATCATCCTGATAGTAGAGCTTTGGGATACTTTCTAATATGTTAGGCCTGATTTGCTACAATATGCCCATATTAGTGATTATAGTTGATGGTTGACAGGCTGTCGAAATAAATAATTTGTTTTAGGTTCATTTTGATTTTCTGTTATATAAGGGTAAACTTTGTGGATACCTATTTAGAATTTTTCTTTGTGTTTAGGATGTTTTCCAGTCAGGAAGTTTATCGAAAGTAAGGCCCATTTTATGCGTGTGTCCCTATGGGATTTGTTTGAAAAAGGTGGGTGGGTGGGTTTATTTTTTGGTAATCATTACAGCTTAAGCTCTATTTACATTTACTTTGATTTTCCATTCATTGAATATGTTTGGAGTAGCTCAAGATGTTTATTTAGGAAAACTGTTTTGGGATTTTAAATTTTGCAACCATTGCACATCAAGTCAACAGTATTTAGGTTGTCAGGAATAATTTGAATCATCATTTAAGTCAGAAGTTAAAAAAGTAAAATGGACGTTACTCCTTGAGCCCGCTGTCTCTAGTTTTACGTGGGGTGGATAGGTGTCATTAATTTTGACCTGAAAAACGATCATTGCAGTATGAGTGGATGAAAGGATCAAAGGGGAAATTATTGAATCATTTTTATATGTTAAACCATCGAGCCAATACTCGATCGAAAGTCATTGCAATATCGAAGGAAGACTACTTCGGTGGATTGTTTTTGGTGAACTCCTGAGGTGATGATTCCGTGAGTTTTTAGTAAGGGTGAAGAGTAGAAAGTTTTTGAGGTGAAGCATATTGGTTAGGGTGTTAAGATTATATTTGCCGTTGGGGAAAAAGTTTAGTTTATCTAGGATTATGATTCTGTTAGTTTGTTAGTGTAGAAGAGAAATGGGACGGAGCTACTGGCAGATGAGCATTTTTTTCCTTAGAGGGGAAGATAATAGCTGTTTTCCAAATTTTGGGAAAAATGTTAAAAATTAAGATTTTATTAATGATAATGGTTAGTAGAAAATACACTTGTTGGTAGGTTTTATTTTAGAATTTCGTTATTGTGCCTTTCCAGAGGGCTTTTTTTGTTTTTAGTCTTTGATAAAATCTATTTTGTCTTGTGGAGTGGCGGGAGGAGAGACCATGTGGAGGGGGGGAGAAGAGTTTGAATCAGTCAGTGTGCAAACATATAGAATCAAAGTGTCACAGGATGTTAGCTTCTTGGAAGCTCTGTTCAGCTTGGTCAGCCAGTGCTTCTATTTTGTTCATTTGTTATGGCAGTTCCATTTTGGTGTTGGAGTGTGGGATTTGTGATCTTTATTTTTAAAAAAATGTGAAATCCAGGAGGAGTTGTCTTGAGTGTTAAGATCGAGTTTGAGTGCCATGGTTTGTGTGAAAATTTTTGCACTTTCTTTGATCTTTTATTTTGTAGAATGTGTTAATTTCAGTGTTTTCATGCTATGGATTGAGAGAGCTTGGATTGTTTTCTAAGGTTGTTTTTGTTTTGAATTAGATCTTGATATGGCGTAGGTGAAGGTTTGACTCAGGTGCGCTTTGACTGCTTTGGAAGGCGTGTTTATGTGAGCTATTCATGTGTCGGGGTAAGGGTTTGTATGTTATCTTCAAGTTGTTAGTGTTATTGATATTTGCAATTTTAAGAAGTTCTTGTGGTTTCATGTGGTGAGATGAGAAAAGCTGACCAACATGTGTTGTGGATCTGCGTTGATTTCATATGGATGTATGTGAATTATTACAGACTGGGTTGTGGTTCTGAGCTTGGAGTTCGATGGAAAATTTTGAAGGGAGTGAAATTCTGAGGAGGGCTAGCTGTCAATTGGAATATGACATGGACCAAAACGTGTGGGAGTGGGAAAGAAGTATTTTTAGATCGATGATTGGCAAAGGATTTTAGTTGATTTCGGGGTTGTTTCTATTACAGTTCCAGTTGAGTAGGTGGTGACAGCTCCAAACTAAAACAATCGTAAAGGGAAGTGATCATTTAAATTAATGAAGAGATTATTACCTGGAAATACATATCAATTAGAGACGGTTAAAGAATAACTTTCTGGTATTTTAACAATTATATAACATTCTCAACATTTCAGGTATTTTGACAATTTATTACACATTCTTAACTTTCTGGTATTTTAACAATTGTATTACACATTCTAACATTTCTTGGTATTTTAACAATTTTTTCCTCAAAAAACTAATTTTTGATTAGTTTCTGAAGTTAAATTAATTGTTTATTTTTAAATTAAAATAACTATTAACTCTAGTCTGTCTCGTAATTATTTGGCAACTCGATCCCTCAGAGGTAGTTTGAATCTTTTAAGGTTAATTTTTCATTTTACAAGTAACTAGTGTGTATCGACATATTGTAATGAATTTACTTTTTTCCTATTTTCCACAATAAATAGTCGTAACTAAATTATAACACCACTTAAGGCTAATCATTTTTAAGCTGACTTAAGTTAACAAAGTCCTTCATTTATCTAGGAAAATGTATCAGGAGGATTAAAGGAAAGTGACATCTGAACAAATGAAAAGAATTCTTTTTCTTCAAGACAAGAGGTAGCTGTCTAGTGATGGATTAGCCTTGACTCAGCACATGTTAATCATTAATACAGTCGATCGTTAAAACAGAAATAACTGTATGTAAATCATTAAAAAAAAATTCAATAGATAAAAACATTATTTTCCCAGTAGGTACAGTCACTTTTATCTTCTTAAATGCTTTCAAATGCTCTTCAACTGTTCACCTAAGATACTTTAGTCAAGATTATTAACGTCATCCAAACAATCTCTCTAATGGATTATTTTCATTACTTAAATTTATGTTTGGGAGTTATAGTCAACTAACATAACAGTATAGATAGATGTTCTCACACCGAGTCCTAAGCCACAAGAAAAACATTTGTTAAATAGAACAGTTTCACTTTCATTGAACTGTGCCATCGAAATTAAATACACTCCTACAATAATTAAATGCCGACAATAAAAGAACAAACAAGTTTTATTCAACTAATCAAAATTAAACATATATGTTATTAACTACAAGGAAACTGACTCTACACACGTCTGAGATAATATATAGAAACTTATCTTATACGGAACTGTTTATATCCACCAATTCAGTCTAAAGTGCAATCTATATCAGTCTGCTTTTTTTTCAACTATAAACACGTCACCTACAATCCCTGAGATTAAAAAGTATTAAGTATCCTCTTACCACTCAAACATTTCATTAAGCTTTTTGCGTTGTTGATGCTATCAGATCTATTATTCACAGTCCTTCTTCAGTAGTTCTAAAGTAATTTGACAGTCACGGCTTATCTCCCAAATGAGTTTTTCAAATCAATTAACGTCAATGAAAACCTGGAGGTTATTTGAAAGGAAAATACACCAGAGGACCCTACGTTATACATTAAATCGAGTCCTTAAGTAGGACACCCTTCGTATTGTTCATCACAATTCATAGAATCGATTCTATTCCATTGATATCAAAACATTATATCAATCGGAATAGAATCACCAAGTCAATTGCATCATTGATATCAATAACATTATATCATTGATATCAATAACATTATATCACTGATATCAATATCACTGATATCAATAACATTAATATCATTGAACACAACAAATATATATCACCTGATTTCAACAACATATATCATGATATCAATATCCATTATATCATTGGTATCAATAACATATATCACCTGAACAATCATGATATCAAGAAGATAGTGGATATCAATAATGATTATAATGCCAACATTATATCATATCAGATATCACGGAACATAGATCATTGAATACTTCAATAATATTATATCATTGATATCAATAACATTATATCCATGATAGAACATATCCAATAACATTATAATACATATAACTAACAACATTATATCACCGATTTACAACATTATATCATTGATATCAATAACATTATATCATTGATATCAATAACATATATACTGGATATCAATATCACTGATATCAAACATTAATATCAATAGGTCAATAACATTATACTATTGATATACCTATAACTAAACATTATATCATTCAACTTAAATTTGTCGGTCACTATATCATGACATCGGCAGAGCTAACATTATATTTGTCAACATAAGTATCATATAACACATATATCATTGTATCATATTATATACAATAACATTATATCACTGATATCAATAACATTATATCATTGATATCAATAACATTATATCATTGATATCAATAACATTATATCATTGATATCAATAACATTATATCATTGATATCAATAACATTTATCATTGATATCAATACATTGATTACATTCAATAACATTATATCATTGATATTCAATAATTATTGTTGTCATTGAATAAGTTAGACATATATCATTATATACGATATCACACTTCACAACATTATATCATTGATATCAATAATATTATACCTGATATCAATAAATTATATCCTATATACAGGTACATGAGCACACAACATTATACATACCGATATCAATAACATTTGCAAATACACATTGTTATCCGAATGGAACATTATAGTCACTCGGAATGTAAAATCTAGCATTTATTCTACAATAATATTGGTATCAACTGGATATCAAAACATTAACCGTATCGTAAAATATGCATCACTGATATCAATAACATTATAATCCTCGATTGGCACAACATTATATCATTGACATAGCACTAACATTATATCATCATGAAATACAACATATATCATTGATAAATACATTTAACTACATATGGTACAATATTATATCATTGGAGAATCAATCATTATATCATTGACTATCAATAACATTATACTATTGATATCTAACATTATGTCATTGACACAATATATTATAATATTGAGTCACACAACATTATATCAATTATCCAACATTATATCACGATATCAATAACATTGGACACACACATCAGATATACATGTATAACTTATACATGAATCAATGTAAAATTATACTTCATTGATATCACATAAAATTATATCATTGATGGTCAATATTAATCTGATTCATATCACGATATAATAAATTATATCATTGATATCAATATCACTGATATCAATAACATTATATCATTGATATCAATATCACTGATATCAATAACATTATACTACCGATATCATATATCACCGATATCAAAACATATAATATGCCACATGCATCAGATATCAAATAATATTCATATCATGATATACATATATGCATACTGATAATCAATACATTATATCACTGATATCCAAACACAACTAATATATGTCACTGATATATAACATATAATCATTATAACATAATATTGATATCGCAACTTAAATACGATTCAAGTAACATATCTTGATATCAATACACATTATATCATTGAACACACATGCTATCGGTATGTGACAATAATACATTATATCACGATATCAATAACATTATACATTGATATCAATATCATATAATAATACAGTTATACACAACATATATCACTCGATCAATATTAACATTACATCAATACATTATAATCACCAATGTCATTATACTGATATCTAACATTATATCATTGATATCAATAACATTATACCATTGAACACAACATATCATCGACCTGGAATATCAATACATTTATCAATAACATCAATCATATATCATTGAACCTATATCCACACAAGCATTATATCATTATGATATCAATAACATTATATCATTGATATCAATAACATTATATCATTCATATCAATAACATTATATCATTCATATCAATAACATTATATCATTGATATCAATTACATTATATCATTGATATCAATAACATTATATCATTGACAATAACATTATATCATTATAATATCAATAACACTGCGAAATTGATCATATTGGGATATGAATGGTAAAAATGTTACAATTTGAGTAAATTTTAAAAATGTCTTTTAATAGAATTCCAAAGTTGTCTTATAATTAACACCATTGGTTGGAATTTTCCTTCCAAAAGAATCAAAACATTGTCGCATTTTTATCTTGTTCCATTCATCCAGTAACTACAAATGCTTATGAAAGAAACACGTTAGTCCAAATCAGAAGTTTTACAACCATCTGGCTATATTTGGAGCTTTGAGTTCACCAACCACATATGAAAAAATTTAAATATTTTGTATTCTAAACCAATATATACTATCAAATTCTTCACACGAAGAAAGACAATATCTAATGACTCAAATGAGCTCTATCGTTACCATTATTATTTGACCCCTGCTCAAAATTATTCACAGAATTACTTTTAACCTCTAATGTCATTACAATGTGAAAAGACAAAAAATGTCTTCAAACACAAACCTTACATAGCCGTATCAGACGAGAGATACATGAATTTATTTTAAGGTATCCGTCTACCTTCGAAGAGGATTTTTTTTAAATAATTGAAAAAATAACTTTTTATATTTTATTTTTATTCCTTGATTATTCTATAAGAAATGGAGAAAAACTTAAAATACAATGTAAAATTTGCATAAATTAATAATTGTTTTAATATTTCAGCTCAAAAAATACATAAAAATAGCAGTAAAAGGGCACTCGTGCAAAACTCCAAAACTGAAATTTAAATAGAGATATTTCAATTCTGAAAATTTTATTATGATGAATTGAATCTATTTTAGGATTTGTGCCTCTCTCACAATTATAACCCTGAAAATTAAATATTTATAGGAAGTCGTACTTCAGCATACAGAAACACCGTACAAATTTGTGATAAGTTATGACTTTTATCCTCAATAAAATGCAAAGTAATCGCATTATAACAATAGGAGAGGTTCAATTCCTGAATTCACTTTTATAGAATATTTCATGAATGTTTCATAACATTATATTATTAACTTTTTTCAATAGGATGTTTTGCGCTGAAGCAAAATATTAAAATCTTGATTTTGAGAAAAAGTTGAAAATACATTTCAACTCAGAAACTAACCTAATTAAATAAATATTTAACATTAAAAGGCCCCTGATTTGTAAAGTTCACTACCTGTAATACTTAAATAAGTTACATTTTTCTTCCTGATGGCCTTTAAAACTTTTTTACGCTTACATTTAATAAGTGTTGTATAACGCTTCAATTCCTTGATTCGATTGTAATCTAAATTATTGTATTTCTTTACAGTGAAGTAGCCCGGATTTTAAATGTTCAGCTTATTTAAGACTTTTAAGCAGCCTTGATGTCCTACGTTAAATTGTATAATTGCATCATATGCATCCAATATCGCAGTTTTCGAACAAACAAAAATTTCTTTTAGTACTCTTATTCATATTACACCATAAAAATATTCATTTGCATTTTGGGTTTTAGGAAATTCATCTTGCATGTTGGAAGATATTTTGATAGCGATATTACTTAAAATAACAATGAAAAACAAACATTAAAGTTCCATTTCCGGTAGCAGAATACTACTTCCCGTTCTAAAATTTGTCAAAGACTATTATTAAAATGTTTATTCCTCAAGTTTTATGTAAGATAGAAACAAAATTAAAACTGTTCTGGAAAGCTAAGAAAACCTTGCTTTAATTATAGACCATAAATAAAAAAATGATTTTTTGACCAAAAATTGCGTTTTAAATGTAGGCGGATACCTTAATACAAAATTTACTACACTAAGCGTAGCACGCTCATCGTAATATTTCATGCTTCTATTTTGACCCCCCCTCCCTGTTTTCTTGATTTCTTCCTTGATTTCAATTTTTACTCCGTAGACGATTTCAGCAAATGTCATTGCATTTAGGAGTCAATAAGAATTTTGTGTTTACTTGGAATGAGTTATTGCAAGTGTTCACTACTAATTATTAGTGAAAGCAGGTGGAAATTTTTGTACATACAGTCTTGGACAAAATTGTTAGCCAGTTAACTGCGACCATTTTACAGGAAATCGGAATTTATATAATATACCATTAATGTCGAGATTAGCCAACGACTTCAGAAAAGGTCATGGCATTCTGGAGTCACTAAGAATTTTGTGTTTTTTTCGAATGAGTTATTACAAGTATTCGCTGATTTCAGTAAGTACGTTTTTATACTCTAGTTCAGTTAATTTGACGGAAATCAGGACGTATATTGTTTTAAATATTGAAAATGCTGAAAAGAAGTCTACATAAACAATAAAAACTTTGAAAATAGAAGTATCGTAAGGTTTCAATTAATACTAAGAGAGTTGTTTGAAAAGTCCTTAAAAACGATGGAAAAACAAATTCTTTTGGGTGCTAGTTTTTTTTTCCTTAATTTTTCAGCATAATCTCTTTTTAACTCTATACTCTCTTCCAAGCATTTCTCTAGCTTCTTTAAGCCATTCTAAAATTAAGATCTTGGGAGATCCTTAAAATGGGCATTTATTTGGGCGTTGGCCTATTCGTTCGACGTGAATCATTGTCCACCCAGCAATTCTTTATGTTTTTTGGGGGAAATCACGGGGGCGTTGAATGCGGTAGATGCCGTAATAATTCAAACTTCATTCCACGATTGAATCTAAAACTCTATGAATTCAGAAATCGATACTAGACAGGTGTGCACCCGTGCATTGTCTTGATGGAATGAGGATAAATTTCTTTTTCAAACGAGGACGTTTCTTGTATGTTGGTATTGAACCAGTGCAATATAGATGCATAATACTATACACTTATTGTATTTCCTTTTCACAAGTAATCAGTGCAGGTGATCCTTCGGGCATCCTAAAGAACCATGATCATCACCTTGCCAGCCGATTTCATCATCTTTGAATTCTTCGGTGCCTGTTATCATTCAAATCCCCACAGTTTAGAATTTCTTTGTCTCTGGAGTATCGTAGTATTTTTTTTTTCGTTTAAAGTAATATATCGAAGCAGAACCATTCCAGAATTGCGACTAAAATCGCCGAAATAGCCTTAGAATTGACCACATGATTGCGTTTAATTTCCTTTTTTCACACTCATTTTTGAGTGCTAAATTGGAAACACTGTACCTTTCTACATTCCAAAGGATACTACTATTACCGCACTTTGATTCGCTGATTACTGAAAACTATATTCGTATCGTGGATTTTATCAATCATTCTCGGAGTAATCACTTCCACTACACGTCTCGAATGACGTTCGTCTTTTGTGGATGTACGACTACGTTTAAACTCATTTACCCAATTGTAAACAGTTGCAAACAAAGTAGCAGATGTTCCATTAACTAAAATTTGATGTAATTTGTTGTTAAATCTTTTAAATATTAAACTTTTTATGATAAAAATTTACACTTCCATATATGCTAATAGCCGGACTTCAAATCCGTCATACAGAAGATTCTTGTATCAGCTAGGCAGCCAAAGGCATCATCAATACATGGTAGTTGATAGACTTCTTTCTTAGTAATCTTTGTTGAGTTTTCTATAATCAACGAAAAAGTACCATTCACCATTTTTCATCTTCACGAGCCCCATGGGAGATGGTCACCGACTTTCCGATAGTTGATAACGTCTTCCTTTATCATGCGTTGTACTTCTACTGCACGTCTATCGCCGGCTGAGATACCATAATCTCTTTGCTTGTTCGGAGTACTGTTGCCTGTTTTGATCCTTTGTTTCACTGTTGTTAACGTCGAATGCATCGCTAAATTCTTGAAACAGATTCAGTAGCTAGTTTTTTTGGGCAGTTATAAGCTCAGTATTTAGCATGTTTCTTAATTTTTCCCGAGTTACTTGTTTTCTGGTCTAATTTTCCTGAAATTCTTCTGGGATCTAATCACTGAGCGAGCAAATGGAATCATCCATTATTGTTGATAAGGTAGCTATTTGTTTCACAGAATAGGCCTCGATTAGGTAATCTCTAGCGGAAAGCACGGAGCAACATGATTTACTCGATTCTTTGAGTAATGGAAGGTTCTCGGCGAGTAGTAGTTCTTCATTTCCACAGTCTAATTTGGCATCAGTAGTTCAAAAAAAGTTCCATTCAAGTACTATTTAATAGCTGCACTTAGAAAATACGAGAAATTCCAAAATGGATTTATCATTCCATTCAGATCTAGTTACGATACATAGCGTTCAGAAACGGCTACAGGTACAAATAATGGGTAAAAGAAAATAATTGACACTTTCATAAAAACAGAAAAAAATTCACTTCAATAATGTATTGCCGCTGGAAAGAAATAATACAGAATTCTTAAATTATTGTTTCTTAAAACAAGTGCTAATAATTGGATCTCGTGATATTAATTATCAAATATATCCGCAAAATTGACTTGCCTAATGTGTTAAAAAAACTAAAAACTGAATAAAAATAACTTATAGCCTCAAAATAATTAAATATTCTCAAAATTGCATTGAACTTAAACACATTCATAAATTAATAGATACATGACTTATTGAAGTCGTTACCATTTCTGTATTGTAATTAATCAGACTACACCCGTAAAGATATTCAAGTTAAGAAGTTAGTCAGAAAAATATGAAATTCAATTTTACTACTTATTAAATTGCACACAGTTATTCAAAAACTTTTAAATTAACTCATAAATTATTTTTAAAATATGGAAAGTGATTTAAAATCTGTTTAAATATTTGAAACTGATTTATAAATAAAAAAGAATAAATTGATAAAAATAAACACAAACTTAGATTTATAAATTAATTTAAGAATGCAAATTAGAAATATATACGAATCAGAAATTTGTGCGTTTGTGCGAGAGAGAGAGAGAGATTCACTCGCAGAAAAAAAAATAATGCATCTAATTGCAATAATCAGAACTCATTTTACATTCAACTGTACTTTTCTGATTGTTTTCACAGTTTTAGAATGCAGTAAATAAATTGTGTTTTTTCATTTCATATTCTTTAACAGATGGAAGCAGTATGAATTAAATATTTGGCAATTACTAAGATGTTCATTTATTACTAACCAAAATTATCATAACACAAATATACTTTTTTTAAAGTTCGAAGCTACCTTTTGCTCTTACAATCATTTCGTTTCATAGTAAATAATCAATGAATATAAGGCTCAAAATCAGTGCGTATATATCTATTTAGCTAGTAGTATTTCGTTAAAAATGATTATTTAAGATTCTTATTGGAATTTTTTAACGACTAAAGTGTTTATTTCCATATGAGAGGAAAACAAAAATGTATCTTTAATAACAGGAATAATTAAAAACATTTTGAAACAATATGATGCATTCAAGCTAAGAAAGCCTTCAAAATAAAATATTCTAAGCGTCTAAAGTTACACAGATATAATGAAAAAGTACAAATTGATAAATGCTATTTAGAAAACTTGCAAATTTTTCCCTACACAGAAAGAAAAATTAATTTTATTATATGTCTTACATACACTATGCGACACTAAAAAGGCAACATCAAGAAGGAGTGGCCATAAAAGTATGTAAATTTCAGGGTGTAGCGCGTGGCATGAGTGAGTGGAATCTTGAATGAAGATTAGAAGGTTTGAAGAACATGATTCTTTTTTTGGGTTCAATTCACAGCTTGTGGATATACATCACAATAATATTTACGAGGGCTATCCAGAAAGTATATTACGTTTTGGAATAAAAAATAAACAAATTATAGGAAACAAATTTTATTATATACAGATGAAAGCCACACTCAAATACTACTTTTCTACATAGTCACCATTCAAATTAAGGCATTTATCGTAGCAATGTACGAGCTTGGAAATTCCTTCGTCGAAAAATTCGGCCGCCTGCGCCTTCAACCACTTCGTTACCTCTTCTTGCAGCTGTGCGTCGTCATCAAAACGCTGCATAGCCAGCCACTTCTTCATTGCTGGGAATAGATGGAAGTCGCTCGGTGCCAGGTCAGGACTGTACGGCGGATGAGGAAACAACTCCCACTTAAAAGATTCAAGAACTTTACGAGTGACATTTGCCGTGTGGGGCCGGGCGTTGTCGTGAATCAACAAGATCTTAGAGCTCAACATTCCTCTGCGCTTGTTTTGAATTGCTCTTCTGAGTTTTTGGAGAGTTTGGCAATACCTTTGAGAGTTTATTGTAGTGCCTCTTTCCAGGAAGTCCACCAAAATCACACCTTTTCTGTCCCAAAAAACAGTCGCCATCATCTTCCTTGCCGACATTGTTTGCATGCATTTCTTGGGTTTTTGGGGAGAACTTGTGTGCCCCCACTGCATTGATTGCAATTTCGTTTCACAGTTCACGTGTTTCACCCATGTTTCGTCACCAGTAACGATGCAATCGAGTAAAGAGTCACCATCCTTATGGTAAGCGTCCAAAAAGTTCAACGCTGCAGCCATTCGCTGATTTTTTTGGTCCTCTGTCAAGATTTTTGGAATCCATCTTGCACAAAACTTGTGGTAACCAAGCTTTTCGCTGATGATTTCGTGCAACAAACTTCGCGAAATTTGTGGAAAACTCAAAGAAAGTTCCGTTATTGTGAAATTTCGATTTTCACGGACTTTAGCATCGACTTTTTCGACAAGTTCGGCAGTCACTATGCTGGGTCTCCCTTTTCGATCTTCGTCGTGAACATTGGTTCGGCCATTTTTAAATCTTATGACCCACTGACGCACTCCACCTTCAGTGATAATGTTATCCCCATACACTTCACAAAGCTGCCGATAGATTTCTATCGGTTTACAGTTTTTTGCAGTCAGAAACCTTATTACTGCACGCACCTCGCAGCTCGCGGGATTTTCAATTAACGCAGACATTTTAAACCGTCACAGTATCTGAACAGAGCACAGCACGAACCTCTCACTAGCACGGCTAGATGCCCACTGAGCTGACCCCAAGATGGCCGCGCTAGCCCCGCCCCTAGCGGACACAGACGAAAACGTAATCTACTTTCTGGATGGCCCTCGTATAAGGGATACATATAAAACATGCACACAACACGCAACATACATACACACGCAACTGCAAACTAGAGGTTGGGAACAAAAGTCTTATGGTGGATAGCGCCCTCTGTTGGTTTTTTGGTTTAGTTCTTAAAACCATCGGTTACAAGGGTATACGTACGTCACCGAGTTATGTGAATAATGAAAAGTGCGCAGCTCTCCAGCCCACTTTGAAGAAGTATATGGGAAGGAACTTCCAGCATTTTCAATTTTCGTGCCATTATTTCTTCTTGGAAAATCAACGTAGAAAATTTCTTTTTGTCTCGGAGGTCGAATGTAATAGCAAGGAATGATAGGCCATTGTCAAAGAAGGCAGTCCCACAGACGCCCACAAACAATTTTAAAAGGTGCATGATGATCGGAATGCAAGGATTTAACTGGGAATGGATCATGCTGGCTTCCACGATTACTGACTTCATTTCAGAAGCAAATACTGCAAGACCCGACAAAGGAGGTGATGAATATTTTGGATCAAGAAGAACAGGAATTTTTGGTGCGGATAAATATTGAATATTTATGCGTTACATTGTAACTACGGATAAATATTGAGTATATCAGTATGATCCAGAAATCAAAGAGATGAGAAGGATTAAAGCTTAACTTTTTATTTTCTACCAAGAAGGCTAAGGAGCAGATGTCTGCAGTGAAAAACCTGCTGTCAGGTTTCTTAGGGCTGTCGTAGAATAATCTTACATAATACTTAAAAAAGTGTCAGACCATATCAGGTGCCAATTACTGAACACTGCTGAACAAACCACGCGATGCTCTGATTAAGAAATGGTACAGTAGAATCACCAAAGTCATCCATCATCTTCTCAACGTTGTACCTTTTCTCTCCTCTTGAGGTGCATTTGAGGAATAATAGCGATCTTACTTTGAAAAGTTGCCACATACGCCCTATTCTCTCGATCTCACCTTAAGTGTCTTTTTCTTATTCTTAGAGCTCAAAAACATACTGCGGTATAGGAGGTTTAATAATTCAAATAATGTCATTCAAAAGGTAATCAATGGTTTTCAACGCATCTATTGAGTTCAGAAGACAGCCTACGAAATGTGGAGAAACGCTGAAAGAAATGTATGACTCTGGTTGATGCTTATGCGGAGAAGAAAAAGAAAAAAAAGTAACAAAGATAATATTAATAAGGAATAAAATATTTACTGAACAAATAAAAATTAAATTTCTATCTCGATTTTTTTCAGAAATAATTAAAATTCGTGCAATTAACAGAAGTTAAAGAAAACAAATTGTATTTTAATTTATTTCTGTGTGACTTACTAATTGAAAAACTAAATTGTTTCCTTTTTAATGGGCGTATTTATGGGTAAAAATTGAAATCTAGGTATCAAAAATGTTTTAAATTAATAAAACTTTATTTAAAAATTCATTCTAGGAACAAAAGTTTTTCCTTTTCTTTATTTTGTACTAAGAACTTAGACATTTTACAGGCATTGAATGAATAAGTATGTGATTCATTTTTGTTTCGCTAAAAATTGTGCGTGTAATGAAATCTGAAATTTATAATAAGTTAATTCATAATAAATAATATAAACATATGGGGAATTCCGCGGGAAATTAATAGATAAATGTCATGTCACATCCAGTTATTAAATTCAATTTTTGATACATTTTAATGTATTTTTCATTTATATATATTTTGTTATTAAATAATGTATGATGTTCCTTCATTCAATCAAAAGGTCGAAAGATATTTGCTTACAAGAAGCATGCATACATCATGATGAATTAAGAATATCCAACTGAAAACAAAATATCCTTATAAGTATCCTTATAAACACGTCTTCAAACATAGGTGTAAAGTCAGATATTTAAGTTGATATTTTTCACCGATGAGCCTGAATGCTTTCCTAATGCTTACTTGACATGCTGATATTCGTTGTCACTGCTAATGTTCGTTTGTATGTCGTCATATAAAGAAAGCAACATTTCTGCTTTGTTTCGTTCCCCGTCCATGTCTGAATTAATGAGATTGCTTTAAGTAATGTCGAATGGTGGAGCTTGTTTCCACTTGCACAAATGTTATGCGTCAGAGTCTTATTAGGTTTCGATTCAGTTACGTTTTTTTTTAAGGTGTGTGCCTACGTTTGGGACCAAAATGGTTTTTTTAAAAACTTTTCTGTGTATTGTTAGGATAAATATATAGGAGCATGTAAATAATTTGATATTAATCTTGTATTTTTGGTTAAATTGGTTGATTTCCTGGAAATTTTAGTGCACTTTAGCAGAAACGACTAACACAGTTTAAAACGTTTTAAAGCAGTTACCATAATTCCCTTTATAAGCAACATACATATAGAATCTTTTTTTAAAATAACTCAAAATTTAATAGAAAAACTAAAATTTAAAATATCTTCCAGCGATCATATATTCTAATGTGGGTATTTTCGAAATTGTTTCAACTTTAACTTTTTGTAAGCAATCCTTTTTTAAAATGTGTTCAACATACATCTAAGCTGTCGAGATATTTTATTTAGTTGAGAATACAAAACATTCGCTGAAAGTTTCACAAAGTGATCTCCTTTCTTTTTTTAGATATCATTTCTTGATATAGCAGTTGAAATTTTTTTTAAAAAATACAATTTTGAGAAGAATACGTTTAAAGTTTTATTTTTAGTCAACCTTTGTAAAATAGTCTAAAATTCATCATATTGACATGTCACGCCATCTTCTTTCCCTGCAGCAACACTTTTTTCTTTCTCTGAGCACGTGTTTTTTTCTTCGTAACTTTGTTACGGCTAATGAATGTCTTTTTGAATCGATGTTACCTCGAAAACTGTACTGTTTTAATATGCGTAGTATATAACCAATGACATTTAGCTACAATTTATTCATTACATCTATCAAACCGCTAGCAACTTCATTAAACAGAATAGCTTTGTTGGGTTATAATTGCAAAGTTTTCAGCTCTACAAAATGTTGTTTCGGAACTGTATTCCAAAGAACACCATTAAAACTTTCATTAGCACTTTATATCATGCCATGCAAACACTTTTGTAACAGTTTTTGATCACATAATTTTATGTAAACAGACTTAATTAAATTTACAACATTTTGTAGTTGTCCAATGGAATTTGTCGATAATCTCTCACCCTGAGCTTTTTTTCGTTGAAATTTATACCAGATGTCTATTCTTGTAGAACACTGACCATGCATAGAATATTTATTACCGGAACAGCAGTGGTAGAAAAGCACCAGTTTCTGTAATTTTCATGCTTGTTTAATTGTTTATGTTATCACAAATAGCAGTTCCTTAATTATTCTGCAGTTTCTCCATAAAACTCTCCGTTATTTTTCCCTCTTCCTCAGATTTTTTTTCATTTTCTTAAAAATTTCCGTACATGATTCTGAGCCCTTCTCTGCACGTAAGCAAAACATTCGAATTTGTTAACTTTTTTATTCTATATATATTCTTTATGGGTTCGTATCCTTTTGAAACACAATCACCAAAAAAATTCATGTATAACAGCTTCCGTAGATTTTCCTAATGCAGAAATATTCGATAAGTTCTAAAAATCTGTATGCTTGAAACAAAGCCCTTGTGATTGCGACTAACAAAGTAAAAGCAGGAATGGAGAACTTGACATCTTTTTGGACACATATTCTTCAGTAACTGGACATTATTCTCAATATATTTCCCGTAACATTTAATATGGAACTAATATAACCATTGTTTAACGCGTAACTCCGGTTCTTTCAAGTCCCATTCATCGAAGCCACAATAGCTTACCTTTGTTAATGAAATGTTTCCTTTGCTAATTTTATTTGCTGTATTTTTCATGCTTTTTTAACAGTTTCATATGCAGCCTGAGGAATTCTTAACTCATGGTTTAGAAATGTTTTTTAGAAAGAAAAGATAATTTCAATACACTGAGTAGCATATTTCTAGCTGTATAGCTCTTTCCAATGAGTCTTAATGCTCAAACAATAAGAATATTTAGCTGAAATTCATTATATATTCGCATAATATTATTCATCTTTTCAGGAGATGTAAATCCTGCGACAACTGTGTATGGTACTATTTTTTGTTGATTCTCAGCAAGAAATCCTTAAAAATATACAGTATTGGCTAAGCCCTTGAAAATGGTAAAAATATTATTTACAGATTTAAGAGAAAAATAATTCGAGATCAAAACCAACGTTTTTATATGGTGGCAAAGTTTATCAAAGAAAGTTATTGAAATAATAGTTAAAACTGGTAGCAAATATCTAAATAATGCCTTGTTAGGCAAGTAAGAACGGTTCCCAAAATTTCAGAGCACTAACATGATGGGTAGTTGGATAAAATAATGATAGAAAATTTGATGACACACTGATACACACACAGACTGAGAGACACCAAGTGAAATACATAAAAACGTTAAAACTAACTAATATTAATTAATTCATCCGGTAAATTAAATGGTTGGAATGCAGTTTAACCCAACCACCCTTGACGACAAGAATTATTTATTGGTATTTTGCCAAATGTGACTACCCTGGTCCGTTTTACGGACTTAACATTCAGCCAAGAAAATCGCCAAGTTTGGTGCCAATTTTTGAAATCCCGCCAAGTGGTTGTACTAAACTGCATTATTAAAGAAAATATTAGTTAAAATTTGTCGGAAATGCCTAAATATTGCATTTTCAGGCGAGTAAGAACGATCCCCAAAGTTTCAGAGCTCTAGCTTGATGGGAAGTTGGTTAAATTAACGATCGAATATTTGATGAAACCAAATGAAATACGTAAAAACGTTTTAAAAAAGAAAAAAGTAGAATCAAGTTTCAAAATGTAATTTTCTATAACTTCCCTTATCAAAATACTACTTCCAGTTTCTCTTTTGTAGGATATTACGTTTTCTTTAAATAGCTACATCTTTATTTCTATGTTACGTAAATTGAAAGAAAAAAAATAAACTGTATTTAAAAGAAAGATGTTTCAACGAAAGTAATTATTTAAATAAATTACTTTTAAGCAAACTATACGTTATGTACAAATATTAAAGTACAGGAAATGAAGGAACTTAGGGTGCTTTAAAAATTCCTGTACTCTTTTGCCTTGAATTCTTGCTCCACACTAACTCAGTCTAATACAGTAAGCTGATGTGTGGGGTGCCAACAGTTAGAAGGATACTATGCCTCAAAAAGTTCTAAGAATGTCCTTATTAATTTACAATTATTTTCATAACGTGTTGGATCTTTCCAAATTTTGATAATAACTAGCATTTGACCATTAGAAACTGCAGTTCTTTTACTGAAACAACGAGTCACGATTGTCGAAAAAGAAATTTATAATGAAATAAATATCATACTGGTAAATTCTTTTATACGTAGGTAATTTGAAAATCATTTGCAAAATTATATATATCGATGGCAACAATATTATTTCTTTGTAGTATTTTATGAATTACAAATATGCTGTGTGTTATTTTTTTCCAACGATAACTTTCGATCTTGAATATACAGAATTAGCTTAAAGTATTTCATTGTAGATTTGAATCAAGTAAAGGTAAATGAATCTGGTGCATTTCCTGTCAATGGGAGAGACAGTTAAAAAACATGAAATTCATTATAATCCGAATACGTGGAAGTTTACACAACTTTCATCAAGTCTATTCCTCTTAAAGCTTATTTTCTCTTTATTAGTTAGTATCACACGAAACAGCGTTCTGTGAAAATATTCGGTACAAGCTATTCGTTTGTTTTCTTAGAATTTCTATTAATAAATCATTTTCTCGAAACTTACTAGAAATTTTTAAGCCCACAAATTTCCTTTAAATTTAAATAATAATTATTATTGTTATAATAAGGAATTCCATTTTTCTCTTTTATTTTTGATACAGATAATGAGTTTCATTTTTATGATCACATAGTTTTACAATGCATTAATGTAAACTAATATTTTTTATTATTTTTCTGAAATTGTCATAAGTATTTGAGAAATTCAGCCTATTTTGATGAAATACAGTTATGGGATTTTTTTTTATTAAACTGCAAGTATATTTTTAAATAGGAAATAAATTTTCATTTTTTTCTAATATTTCTATAGAATAATTGAAAACTATTCATCTGCAATTTATTATGATTTAAACTTTGACTCAACATGAAAGGAAAATTAAGCCAAAAAAATGTATTTAAAAGTTTAAGACCATGACAGGAGCATTGGAATATTTACCTGCTTTTTAATTACAACTTTTATTTATAAAATCTTCTTGAAGTTAAGAAAAATGTGTAATATGGAAGATATGCTTCTTTTATAAGGCATAAATTTATCCCCTTTAAAGAATCAAAATTAAAGGAAAGTAATTCGAATTACAGAAACTATTTGAAGAAGTTATTCACATAGTTCAAATGTTTTAAATCCTTTAATAAGCTATTAATATTCCAAAAAAATAATTAATTAAGATTCCAATCACAATTAAGCATATCATGAATTTTTCTTGTAGAAAATATTTCAAATGAAACATTTTTTTATACTAAAATTTCTCTTCATAAAGGATTTCTGTTAAAATAAGGATATTTAAAGTCCAACTTAATGTTTGTAATGAATGGAATATTAGATATTTTTGAATATTATTTATTATTCAACATAAATTTAATATTTTACATTTTTTAAAGCCTAGAAATTCCACAGCGTGAAAAGTTTGATAGGGTTTCTTTCTTTTTTTAAATGTAAATGCTATGACAGAAAAGAATAAAATTTATTAAAATTTAGAGTACATTCTTAGAAAATTCTCTTTCACTTTTAACAAAAAAGGGTTCTAATCAGCAAATGAAACTAATAAAATGATAAGCTGCACAACTAAATAGGTACTTTAAAAGATAACAAAGAAATATATTTTACATCCAATGATAATAAAAAACTGTACTCATTTTACTAACAACGTCAAATGTTCGTGTAGTACATGAACTTAAAAATAAAAATAAAAATAAAAATGTTTTTTCTCACAATAAAATATTTTCTACTATGAATAGTAAATAGATTAAAAGATTATATCAATATTTGTTAACTATTAGTTTTTTTTTTAAATTCGAAAATATTGGTTACTTATTTTTAAAAAGCAAGCTTACAATTGAGTTCTGTCAACATTTACTTTATTAAATGTAATTCTGTCTGTTAAGTGTTGAGAAATGTTTTAATGTTACAAAAGGATCAAAAATAAAAGAAAATTAACCACCTTAGTAATATTTACAGATATATTCATCTCGATTTATATAGTGTTTCAGCACTGAACATTAATGTTTAGAAAATATTTCGTGTTCCAAAGTTTTAAATGTAAGTATATAAAAATGTATTTCCATATTTTATTTAAATACTAATGTAATTTTTTTTAAAACTTATCTTCAAATTTAATATACAGTTTCTATTTTAACATAGATAACTTTTGAATTTATTAAGGCTCATGGATCATTCTCATTATTTCAAAGGGGTTCAAAATTGGAAGGTCTGTCGTCAATGGCACTCGTGTTATTTCTAAGTGCAATATTAATACACAATCAATCACTTGAATTTATAGGGGATCTTTTAATTTATTTCATATATATCTTGCCTCGAGAAATTTTATAGCTATTACGGGAATTTATATTATTTTTAAATTAAATCATCACAGGTTTCATAAATTATCATTAATTATATGATAGATAAACTTCATTCGTGTTTATATAGTAATACCAGCTCGCTTCGCCGGGAAGACGATAATATCATATTTTGGAACCTATACGTAAAATATCAAGAAAAGTTTCAATTTTTATACGATAATGATAATCTAAATTTAAAATTTAAAGAAATTGATTGTTTGTAATAATGATTATCCAGAACTTCTCATTGGTAATTCACTTATATATATTTATATAGTTTGTCTTGCGTGTGTGCTACTCCTTAAGAAGTCGCCATTTTAGTATTTTTCAAAATCCTGCTATGTTTTGGAACTAAATTACACTTTCACCAACCGTGGGACTCCAAACTCATTTATTTCTATCGCTAAATATGTACGCTTCCTATTTTCGATATGCACGAAATTTCACATAAAGAGCCTTTTCGCGAAAGTCTTGCCAATCCTCTATCAGCTCTTCAATATTAAATTATTTGGTATTTTTCCATTTCGCAAACGCAATTCTCACCAAGTAAACTTAATTGGTGATAATACGCAGGATACATATAAAAAAATATATTCCGTTTGGCGTCGGTCATACCATTTTTGGCGATAAAGTCGCCAAAAATGACATAAGAGTAGATTAACGCATGAAAATTACATTATGGATAAGAATTCCGTAAAATCCATTCTTCGTGAGCGTCTACATCGCAAAATGAGTAACTGCTAAATTTCAAGTCAAAGGAATGTATATTCTTAGAGATCTCGTGATGAGTCAGTCAGTGGTATTTCACTTATATATATATATATATATATATATAGATAGATAGATAGATAGACAGATAGATAGATAGATAGATAGATAGATAGATAGATAGATAGAAGATATGAAGATCAGATAGTTGACGATGATAGATAGATAGATAGACAGGATAGATAGATAGATAGATAGATAGATAGATAGATAGATAGATAGATAGATAGATAGATAGATAGATAGATAGATAGATAGATAGATAGATAGATAGATAGATAATCAGAACCAATGTATCTTTAAACTGTAAAACCGTCTCTCATTTTCTTAAATGTATGCAGAAAGAGATTCAAAATTTCATGATAAGTATCATTTTTTTTTCGCAGAACTATTCAAAAATATTATATACTTAAAATATTATATTCCTATATTATTTACTTAAAAAAGGTCAAAAAATACAAAATAATATACAAAAATATTATATGCTTATATTATTTACTTAAAATAGGTCATTTCAATTTCTGTATTATTATTTCTTCGATAAACTGTTTCAACACAAGTCTAACAAATTATTTTGTGGATTAAGTATTCATCTCCTTTTGGAATTCTTTTGGAATCAAAGATTACTACCAACCAGGAAATCTTACATGACGTCTTATTGAAAACAAATTTCACTACGTAATAGTTACAAATGAAAAATATAAATATCATAATAAAACTTAAAGAGCTAGGATTAGAATGTTCAATTCCTGAAATTACATTCCGCCTTGATGTAAGGTAACAATGATCACCACAAGTACCCATTTTTAACTGTGTTTTCCAATGTAAAATGCCAAATGAAATTTGCTGGTAAAAGATTTTTCTACCGCCTACTTTGGACTGAGTAATATAAATCGGTGTATTTTAATACTAACACGTCTTCATTGTTTATTTTCTCAATAGTATTGAATTTTTCTTCTCAAGGAAACAACAAAATTCCCAATTCGAACATCTCAGATACCATGTAAACAAATGGAGCATGAAAAGACGTATAAGATGTATAAAGCTCTTTGTTTAATTTAAATTTTGCGAATTGGTAAGCATTAAATAGTTTGTAAACAGAAATAACTACGGAATTTTTCTTTAATAAAATCTCAAGATTCGAAGTAAAAAACTGGAGTATGAAGAAACGGAAAGAAAATAATTACATATATCTCTGAGATTTAGAAATTATAACAATTTAATTTCGGGAAAAAAGTTAATGCTTCTCTCTCTCTGTGTGTATATATATATATATCACATATATATATATACACAAAGTTTTTTTCCTGCTCTAGATTTATTAAATATTTATTTATTAGTATATCTGCATCATATTTTGAGCCAATCCATAAGGTGTGTTATTTTTTTAAAATAAACTTTTGTGTAGAGTTTCATATTACTTATTTCACATATAATATAGTGATTGTTTATTTGTATAAAGCGTATTAGTTATTAAAACATAACATTTTTATGAATTTAGAATAAATTATCAATATTTTTCTTCCTCTTGACTTTTTTACTACAATCAAGATGTTGATTATACAAAATGAAATATTTTTTTCTTATAAGAATGTATCGAGTTACTACTTACAACTCTTTCTGGTTTCGATTTAAGAAATAATATAAATTTATGTGACAATTTTTTTACTGAGGCCAAAAAGATGTTTGACTGATAATTTGCTATTATTTCTTTATATTCAAAACCTAGACATTCTAAAATAGAAACAAAACAAAAAACAAAAATAGAATGTATCAGGAATTTTTTTAAAAAAATTAGTTCAACAAATTCAACGAATGGGATAAATACTGTGCTCTATTAGAGATTTACTTATTAAATTTTTAATTACACTTTAACCAATTATTAATATAATCTCTTTAAGAAATAAAAAGCTTTATTTTGTAATCACAATACTTTGAAATAAAATATATTATTCTCTTTGCAATAATTCAATTCTATTAGCGTGAAAAAGACACATATGTTTTTTTGAGTATATTTTTGCAATTTAGAAATGATACGAATTTCAAAAAGAAAATGCATCTTTGTTAGTTTCTTATTATTTTGCAGACCAATATGATATCTGACATGATTTTAAAAAAATCAACTATTATCATCATCATATCAGATTACATATTAGTAGTAATTCTAGCTAAGATATATGAACTTAGATATATAGAGTTTTAAAAATAAACTTTAATCATAATTCTTATGAAACAAATTTTAAGGATTCTTTGTTTATTAAATTGAAAAATCATTTTTTTTAATCACAGTATTCATAAAATGTTTTCCAAAAATTTTATTTTGATGTAATAATTATTTGAGATATTTTTCCATCGAAAATGGATATTGTCTGAACTTATAATCAAGAACTTTGCACATATGTGGTTTTTATTCTATATGTAAGCAGATACCGTATTGATAAAAATAAATATATAATTGTGTTTTTAAATTTATTTTAAAATTTGATTTATATATATATATATATATATATATATATATATATATATATTAAAATTTTGTACTGAAGCTAAAATAATTTAATAATTAAATTTAATTTTTTGTATTCATTTGTAATTTTCTCTTTGTTAATTTAATCAGTTATAGTTGTTATGAATACAACACTATTTTTAAATGTTGCAAATTCAGGCTTAAATGAAATTACATTGCTTTAAATTTCAAACATCTGAAAACTTAAAATTTTACGTTATTTAAAGTTTTAACATAAAAAAAAAACTACTAAAATATCTTCTTCAAAGAATTAAAATCCCTTTTTAAATAAACATGGAAAATCTGCTAAGATTTAACAGAACTGAATTTCATTATTTTACTTTCATTTTCTAACGCTTATGTAAAAGAAAAAAATATTCATATATAAACATTGAAAATAAATTTTCTTGGAGTACGAAGTTATATTTATTTATTTGAATTCATTTCCAAGAAATTATTAATCATTTAAAACTATAAAAGTTTGGACAGCATGAAATATCAATTCTTGTTTGCATCTTAGGCTTATATTTTTTTCTCCAACATATTCTAAAACCTACATTATTATACTCATCAGAGAAATCACCCTACAATCAAAATAAAAATGTACACTATAGAATAATGCGATTCCTGCAATTTGAAAGCAAGTTATATTTTTCCTTTATATGTGGTATTCCTTTCATGAATTTAAGAAGGAATATTTTTGATAAAGCTCATAAATGGTATAAATGATGATAGGGTTATAAATGTCAAAACACCAAATGAATCTGCTATTACTCTTGTACATGAAAGCTTTGGCGAATTATTTGCATGTATTATTTGCTTTTATAAGAAAATATTATAAACACTTTTAGAGAAGGGGGAAATTGCAAAGAAAGAAAATATATATGATGGAGTTTTCGTTTTAAGATATTAGGACATTATAGAATAAATATTGAAAATATTTCTATTTATAATATAATTATCAAATAGAAAATGGCATTTAATATAAACGTTAAAGAAGTAGAAATTTCAACTGCGTTTGAATTGCAAAAGTTTTTGTGTGAATTCTCACACATTATTTCTATGATAGTAGAAAAATAGTGTCAAAATTTGATATTCATAAATGCTATGATACAAAACAAGGTTCCTTATCTAATAACATTTAAGTGCGTTTTAGAAAAGTTATGATTCATTATTTGACTAGCATTTATTCAATCTAATAGCTATTTCAAATTTCAAATGCAGTAACTTCGGACAAATTAAAATAATTTTGGAATTGCTACTAAAATGTTCATAATTTATTTATTTTTTTGAATTTTTTATAATCTTCGTTTTTTTCCATGATTTATATAAATCTGACAATACTTTTTTCACCATTAATTATAAACATTTTAATAGTTATAATGTTGAAATTATCATAATAAAAGAATATGTATTATAATCTGAACACATTTTTATTAAAATATACGAAAACTGCCGTTACAAAAATTTGAAATCGTGAGTGGGTGTATCTGAGGGAAATCAAATCTAACGAGGAGAATAATGACAAATGCCATTTTATTTACAAAGATAAAAGATGACACACAGGAAACAGAACTTAGGAAGTAGCAGCTCGAACAAGAATACATCACTTGTAATTAGCGACACAGTTACAGGAACAAAAACAACACTTGAAATGGCAGTCACAATTGTATCCGCAACTTTCTCAAACCATCTTACTAGTTCATGCTATAGACAAATCATCGCCGAAGACTGAGCACTTCCAAGACGGACTCCCACAATTTCCGACAGGCAGCTTCCGTAGATTCACACAGCAGATCTACTCAAAAGTTCTGATAAAATCCAGTTGATGTCCCGATTAATCTCCAAAACAGGCGGCAAAGACAGACTACAACGTCTCAAGCTCTCGGCGTATTTATACCCGTATCGGTCATGTATGAAGTCCAATGGAAAATTCAGGAAAAATTCGTAAATTCTTTCCAGTGGAACTATCGATTTTATCCCAGCACAATTTAGAAATATATTTTTTCGTCTACAAAATCATCTTGTTTCTCTCCAAATCGCCAATTCTGTCACCAAGGTTAAGGGGTTATTGCTTAAACTTTCCTTAGCTGACCGATGAAATCTTTGTAAATGATATTTTTCTTTAATAAATAAGCCGTTGAGGGGAGGCGCCATCTAGCATTAGTAACACTATTAACTGTAAAATAAATATTTTCACTATTACTCATAGTCCTTGAATTAGCTGAATCATCGAAAGTACTATAGATAATGACGAGATGTATAATCTATATATGTAAATGGATAAATCTCTGCGTAAATGGATAACTGACTTTAAATTCTGTATAACCTCCTCGCTCTCCCTAATAAAAAACAAATAATTTCATTAAAATTTCAATATTACCTTTTCCCAATCATTTTCAAAATACTAATATATGCTTTAAGATTATGTATCTGTTTTCAAATGCATAATAAATATTTGTGAGTTGAATTATCTATTTTAAGACTCATTTTTAGTATCCGTAGTCCCGAATTACAGAAAAATTTGGTTTCAATGGATTGACAAGAAATAATTCCACATAGTACTTTCAACACGTATTCAAGTAATGTAAATTATTATTTTAAAACCAGATTGTATTTAGCAACTATTTCCAATATTACAAACTTTTTCATATTTCCGTTGCAATTTAGATTAATTTTAAATATGTATATATAGAAAACCTATTTTTAGTGAATTTTCTATTGTTTTCTGATTCTTCAAATGGGATTACGAAGGTAACATAATGCGGTTTAACATATATGGACAGTCGCAAATTTTATGGATTTTATTACGAAAGCGTATGAATTAAGAATTACAACTTTTTTTAAAGTTTTTCAATCAGTTATAAAATAGCAGAAAAGTTATTTAATACTTCGTTTTATTTAACATTATAATTAAAATTTAATAATAATACATATATGGTCATCATAAATGTTTCAAATATGTATTACATAAAAATTATATTATTAATAATAATTTCTATTTAACACTTTTTTAAGGAGTCATACATATGCTCAAGCATATTGTTGCAAACATATTATTGTAAAGAAAGTTTATAAGAATTTTTAAGGAAACTTTCAGCTGAATTTAACATTTTAAAATTAAAAATAACGCATCGGGTTAGAAGTTCTGCTTGCATAAAAAGTTTACGCACTAAACATAAATTCAATCTTCACGAACCTTTCTTGAAAAATCCCAACTCAGCTAAGAACTTTTTTAAATACATAAAAATTCCTTTTTCCCCTCGCAAAATTCATAAAAGAAACGAAACTCGTGAATATGAATTGGTTTCTTCCAGATTTTCTAGAGCGCTTCTAAAAGCAGCAAAATATGTTCTAACGGACAGAATGAGAAAAAAGAAAAACTTTGCTTTGTTGATTTTTTCCCCTTCAGAATGCTGAAATTCTTTTGTGTGCTTTTATTTATGATAGTATTCATTTCACTTCTTAAACACACTTCAAATGTTGAGCGAAGAAGCTCTAAATGATCTCTAAGAGAAGTATTTTTCATTTTAGTATTGGAATGTAGATTTAAAGTTTACAGCAATTTCGAGTTTCAATAGGAAAACTTCACGCTTACAATGTCTTATAGACTGAGAACAGTTTTACATGATCTATCCCCTTCGTAACTTTTAAGCATTAATAATTCGATATAAAAACCAACGTTTTTATATGGTGGCAAAGTTTATTAAAGAAAATTATTGAAGTATTAGTTAAAACTGTTAATTATTTTTAATTTTAAAATTTACTAAAAAAGAGACATCTGTGAGTGTATTAAAAAATTCATAATACTCATAAAATCAAAACATGCATTTGAAAGTTTGTAAGTCATTCTATTAAAAAAAATGGGCACCAGAATTCAGAAAAAATTATTGTGATAAGACACAGCGCCAAATATTGGAAACTTTCTTTCTTGAGAATGATTACTGACTAAAAGTCAACAACCCTTACTATCTCCCCTTTGTCAGTTTTACGATACCTCATGTGGCGTGTGGGGAGTTCCCGGTGTTCCCAGAGGGGGAAAGAAATTTTTTCCTCAATCCTAAAAGCGCCGAGGGGAAAGAATATTTTGACTCATTAAAATTATTGAAATATTAGTTAAAACTTGTCGCAAATGTCTAAATACTGCATTGTTAGGCGAGTACGAACGATTCCCAAAATTTCAAAGCTCTAGCTTGATGGGAAGTTGGTTAAATTAATGATCGAAAATTTGATGACATACATACTCACACACACACCAAGTGAAATTCAGAAAAACGTTTTAATAAAAATATACTCATTTTTTTTTAACTCTTAGTGGTATTTTGAGAGAATAGAGAGTTAATTGGTTTCAGCAAATAAATGAAATCAATCAATCAAATGGTTGATTGTGTAAACGTACATTGTTCCATTTCATTTAGACGGGATTTCAAAACTTTTTACAAATTTATGCATTAGGAAGTATAAACTACAATCGAAATACGAAAAGCTTCAAATTATTTGTAAGATTTAAGTTGATAAGACTTGTGACGACTGGTAATCACTACCAGCCTTCTACGATTCTACCACTATGAGAAGAGCCCGCTATTCTGTTAAGGTAAACACGTGCAAACGAATTGAAGCTGAAGTGAACTAAATACCTTCTGTTACCGCTAATTAAGGCAGCATTGGAACGAATACAGTAACGTTCACATATTCTGAATGAAAGAGGAACCACATTCTATTTTAACAGTTCTTTCTTCTGTCTTTCTTCATTTAGGTTCTTTTAAATGATTTTAAATAAACTATCATTATTGTTATCATTATCATATATTATCATTATCATTAGTCTGTCCAATCTTTCTAGTGTGATATGTCTCATCATCTGAGTTGAAGTCTGAACTATTGAACCATTGATAACACACTTTAATAGTTGCAACATTTAAAGTAGCTACAGACTTGATCAAAAATCATTCTAAATATACATAAAAGAAGATAAAGTATATATTAAACCATTTCTAGAAAGTACATGTGGCAGTTCATCCCAAAAGATTATTTCACATGAGCAGAAATAAAATATACAAACAACTCAACTTTATCATTTGTCCTTGTTATTATGATTATTTATTAATGTCGCACTGAGAAGCAACACGAGGGCTATTGAAAAAGGAAATCGTAATTTTAAATGTCTGTCAAGTGTGATGAGAACAAAAATTGAGTTGTTACCTCTCTTTCTAAACTTTCACATCACGAAAATGGGAGGACTTAAAACCTCGACAAAATTTTACGTTCTCAGCTCCGCTACACAGAGGGCTTTTGTTCGAGTCAAGACACAAACCCAGAAAAACATCAGTGAAGAGCTCGTGACTCTGATCGTTCGGGTACTGCGACCATGCCTTGATTTCAAATAAATATTGTAATAAGAAATGAGTATGAGGGAGTTTCAGAACATAATTAAAATTGAAATAAAAAATGGGATTACATGGAATGGGGTAGCTCACTGAAATATTATACATTTTTCGCTTTTCTTTTTTTGGAAAGGTCTATGAGGCTATTTACGCATCTGAAAATTTCTCAGAAGAGACTGACTTCACCTTTTTTAGAAATAGATTCATTGGCAGCAGCCCATTGTTTTGATTGTTGCTTAGTTTCCGATGTATAGTGAGGAATTCAGGTATCACTGTGGTAAAAATTTGACACAAAAGGGCAAACACTTGACGCAGAAGAAATTTAATTTTTATTTGATTACAAATGACTGCCCAATCAAAACTGTGCCATGAATTACTGTTATGAAATGTAATTTTGCCTCAGTTAATAAATGGCACTTCACAACGGATAAGGTAACTTGTCTTACCAAAGTCATCTGTCTCCAAATACACTCCATATGCTGCTACACTGAGACACGCTGTGACAACTTGCCGTGAAGATATTAATATTGATTTGTAGCTAAGCCTACTTCCTTCCAAGCCGCAAAAGAGGTTGTAGGGTATTTTTTTTTCTTTTGGAATAGTGCAGTTGATGACATAGTTCTGTCCTCAGGAATGCACCTAAGAATTTTGTTAGGTAGAAAATGCAGATCTCGAAGCGTTTTGCATCAACAATTTTTAGAAATGAAACTAGGTTCTGTATGAAAAATAAAGTAAATAGAACAGAATTAATTAATTTATAAAATGTAAAAATGAAAGAAATATACTGATTTATAAAAATTTCAGCTGTCATATTCATTTTTTTTTTACTTAAAGTTGACAAAAATCTCTAATAGTCCCAATATTATTAAATTATAAAAATATTATTATCACTATATTATTTGTTTTGTTTTTGACATGATACTATTTCAATATTTTTATATGAATTATATTACATTTTCTCAACTCTAAACTTAAGGCTCCCCATTACCGGCCATTTTGATTCCGTGAAGGTAATGTTAATCGTATGGAATTTCGACTACCGTTCTCAAATCTTTATTATTTTACCTATTGATTACATTAAAAGGCTGCCAAAAGAGCAAAAAAATAAGGTTTCTGAAGAATTACATTTCTCCTCCGATTTTCAAAAATATTTTTACCTCTATTTTAAAATTTGCTTACCTCTATTTTAAGATTACTTTTTTCAATTCTAAACTTAAGGCTCCCCATAACTTGCCATTTTGATATCTTGAATGTAATCAAAATGGCCGATAATATGAAGCTCCTGGCCATTTTTCTACCTCTACTTTTAGATTCGTTTGTTGGGATTTCGATCTTTAAAAATTACTTTAAAACTTATCCTATACCTACAAGGAAGCTTTATTTCAACTTTTTTTTTTCTGAATTACTTTGATACTATATGTAAATATTTCCTCCTCTTTCCTCCATATTCGGAAATTATTCTATCCAATATATTTATTTCCTAACAAATAACTTTTTATTTATCATAAAGAGCCATTGCGTTGCATAATTGACAAAAAACACGAAATGCAATAAATAGCGTATTCGACCTAACGAAAGCAAATATCACAGGACATCAACTGTGTAGGGGAAGTGATATCTTGGAGATAAAAATGAGTCAACATGAAGCTGAGCCTATTCATTTCGTATCGTTTCACATGTTCTATCTTAGAGGTCACGTGACCCTGAATACAACCAATCAATTTTCCTGCTTCCCAATTGTTCATTGTCAGTCGACAAATCAAATAGCCACGTGATAGAGTTCAGCGAATCAGCACAAACATGAAGAAATGAAACTAATTATATAGGTATCTATTTTTCTTTCGTAATCAATTATATTTCTTCATCGCCTTAACACAATTGACTATATAGTTAATTAAAATGGTTAGAAACTATAATGAATGAGCATTTCAAATTCAGTGTAAACATAACTAAATACATTCGATACACTTTTACCAAAAGAAAGAATCAGAGATTGTTGGAAATTATTTATTTATTTAGATACCGGAAGTGAATGAGACGATGTGTCTCATGAATCGCATGAGAGCGTATGGGATGGGAAATTTATTCAGATTCTGATATAGTTTGACAAGTGGGTTTTATTTTTTGGGCCTAATATTTTGTACTTCTAAGGCGGGATAGTGATTGTATGAACCTTTTGGAGACCTGCTATTGATGTAAATATAATATATAAACAGCCCTATTTAAACAATTCATTTGGTAAGTAGAAGTCAAATCAAACGTAATAAAAAGGAATTGCTCTCTCGCTATTATTGACTATATGATTACTATTCGTCTTGATACCTATGGATTACTATTCATAACAGGAATCATTGTTTTCTCTAAATACATGCTGCAAAATTTTAAAATTATCAATCTAGCGATTTCATTTTAATTTTCTAATCCAAATATTTCGACAAAGTACTAAACGCTTTTTTCAAAAACGTAAATTATAACAAAAATACATAAGAACTTTACAAGAAATTGAAAATAAAACGTATATTTATAATTTCAAAAATTCAACGCTGATAACAGCAATAACCCTGAGCATCATATTTTGATGTCATTCTGAAACGAATTACATTTATAACGTTAAAGTCTTGAAATCAAATAATTGAAAATCATCATATACAGCGTTGGTAATAATTTACCAATAGAACTAAAACTGAAACGAATTCCAGATAAAAATTACTTAAAAATATTAACACATATTAAAATAGTTAAAAATGCTGAAGAGTATTAAGTAGGGGTCAGTATAAGATCAAAATGTTTCAGTAAGGGAGCATTTATTTAAAATAGTTTCTGTTCTTCATTGGCAAGGGGTAACCTCAGGTGAGGCCTGGTCTTCCTCAGATTTAAATTTCATGCCGTTCTTTTCTTGGCTAAAGTTTTCCTGTTTCTCTCTATAATAAGTTTTAAATATTTTTCCAGACAGTCAGTCCACCTAAGTTTTGTTCTCCCTATTTTTCGAATATCAGATGGCTTAGAGCAGTGTTTCTCAACGAAGGACCAACGCCCTAACAATGAGGCAATTTTAATCTTAAGGGGGGAAATTCGAAAAAGACTCATTTAGAGCGTAAATGATTTATTTATTAGTAATAAAGCTAATTTTCGCAAATATTTTTCACTATATGTTTGTGTAATGTGAGACAAATTGTAACAAAATTATTAAATATCTGTCGACAGTAAAATATTCTTTCACCCCCCACACACAATCGTGCTATTTGTTGTGATTGGTATGAAATAAAAAAAAATACATTGTGATATGTGTAAGGGAAGATGGACGATGAAATATATTTTTAACTTAAAACATCTCCTGGAAAAGGCAAGTAAAATTTTATAAATATCCATTATTTATTAAGAGATTTTAAAACAGCTTATATGACACAATAAGCAGGAAGTCGTTTATAGAACCAATAATATATTTTAAATGCTTGATAAACTGGTCACTAGTACTTTATTTAAAATAGTTTCAAGGCATAAAATTACACCTGGCATAAGAGTTCAGCAATTCAATGTAAGTAACAATTTATTTCCTAAAATTTCATTATATTCATACTAAAACGTGGTAACCACACATCATGAAAAAGAGGGTTTTTAATTTGGGATAGTTCATACTGGACTCAGATTCCGCACACTCGTAGAGGGTCACTGAACATTTAATCTTCATCAGAGTCATTCGGAATTTCAGGAGGAACTACCACTTACTCCTATTTTTATAGTTGCCTTCCATCCATCCTGGCGGCTTACATTAATAAGAAGTTCGTCAAATATTTGACAAATCACTACATGTCACACGCGCGAGTCACAGACAAAACACTCAAACGCATTTCTCAGCAAAAGCATATATAATTCTTCATCCCAATCTGAATGTATAATTTCTTTTAAAATTAATTTTTCAATCTTATCATTGGTCAAATATGACTCACACAATATACTTCAAGATAATGAAGTTTATTAGCTGTTCCATTTAGAATAAGCTTATCATGACTGCTTACCTGGTGACCAAATAAGTCCATAATTTCTGCAGAAATCATGGATTAATTCATATGTAACTAAATATTACATGTTTATTCTTTACGATATGTACAAAATACTTTACTTAGAAAGCTAGAAAAAGTTATTTAAAGTGATAAATTAATATAAGAATGATATAACTGAAAAATTGCTCAAATTTCATTAAATAAGTTTAAAAAAAGTCAAATAAATTTCCGAAACCTATGACTCAGTTTCAAATATATTTACAGTTTGTGAAAATTCAATCTTAGTTGAAAAAGAAGAGTTAAGTCACTACATTTTAATTTTATTTTTGATTAGCGTTGTAAGGAAAATTTTCAAATTTTACATTATTATGATTTTCTATCAATTTATTTAAAGCATACAGTCAATACAACTAAATAATTAAATAACTATATTATTGTTTTTATATAATTATTGCTTATTCCCAATAATGTACATAATTAATAATTGTCAATTGTTTCTTCATAGCTAAAAATGCTAATCATTTGATAAAAATAAGTTATAATTAGTTCTATATGCACATAATTTACTATATATATATATATATATAACACATCGATCAATAACTCCCGAGACTAACCCAGAGATGGCGCTCGTAGTAAACCAGTAACCAGGTCTTTCTAGAGTACTAACCTTTGCTAGAAACGTGTCAAAATGTTAAGTCGATCGGACCAGGAAAAAGGTTTCTTGAAGTGAAGTGAAAAAGGTTTTTTCCAAGTGGGTGCCGCGATTGCTTTCGATGGAACAAAAACAGCAACGAGTCGATGATTCAGAAAGCTGTTTATCGCTATTTACTCGCAACAAAAAAGATTTCTTGCGAAAAAAAAAAAGAAAAGAAAAATTTGGGAAAAAAAAAGAAAAAAGATTGGAGTGTTGAAAGATTGTATCAATCTCAGGATTAACAAAAGGTGTTATGTTGATGAATAAAAATTTTGCAAAAAGTTGTTTTACAATGTTAGACTCGGAGTTATTGATCGATTGGGAGAGAGAGATATATATATATATATATATATATATATATATATATATATATATATATATATATATCACGTTGAATATTACAAAATATGTTACAAATATTTTAATGTCGAATTAGAGTAAGCGCCAACTTTAGGAAATTTGACATAGAATACATTATTTGTTAGAAATTGTATTATTTGTGAAACTTGAAATGTCTCACTTGATAACTTTAAGTCAATATAACGTATTGAAGTAGATGTTTTGTTTACGTAGAAATTTGAAACACGAAACATAATTATGACAATTCTGAATTTAGTGCTGGACGTTCTTAAGAACATAAAATCCCTTTTTCCCACTGTTAATCCAAAAAGAAGCAAAAATCGTAAAACTGATTTTATACTTTTAATATTTTATTGAGAGCATCAAGAAACAAAGTATTCGTGTTCTGAAAGCATAGAGAGGATATAATTCTTCTTTGGCATATTCTTTTCTTATTGTAGATCATCTTTAGTGTTATTTTGTTTGGGGGAATTTCTTTTGTTTCCACTTTGCTAAGCAACGAAGCTCTAAATACCAAACAATAGAAGAAAAAAATCCCTTTTGAGATTTTCAAGTTGGATTAAAATCCACAGTAGTTTCCATTTCGCGTAGTTACATCCGCATTCTCTTTTAGATGAATAACTCTTTTACACCAATAAAACACCATCCGTTCTCTTAACAATATACATGCAGCAAATAAGAAAACAGTATTAATAAGAAACCCTTTTTTGAAAAATAGCTGGAAATAATTTTTCTCTTTACTAAGATTTCAAGTATGGCATCATTTTAAAATTCAACAAATTTATTCAATTCAAAAACGCAGTATGAGATTCATTTGCATTTTTTTTTATTTTGAAGGAATGGGATTAAAGGATAATATTTGGGAAAGCAAATTTTTCAAATGTAAAGAAGAAAGTTGCTCAAACATTTCAACAAGAAGAAAGTTGCTCAAATATTTCAACACTTAAGATTGTCGTTTAAGTCCTTAATTCCGAATTTTTAAATCATACAAAAGTTATGTTCCTATAACAATTGAAACATTCCAGTAATTTTTCGGAAAAAAAATTTTAAAAAGATTTTTTTCGGAGACTTTTATATGCAGCTCATTGAAGTAGAAATACGGGTGCTTAAAGCCCTTCTTCACGATAGTATCAAATAAGGTAATCTTATCTTTAGATTTTTTTCGCCTTCATTCCGTCAATTCAGCGTTTTGATATGCTTAGGAATTCCGCAAATCCAGCAAATTTGTTGATTTTTTCCTCTTTGATTCGAAACGGAGATATTTTGACGAAAAAATTACGTGTCACTGCATTCAACTCCTCGAAAGCTGTGAAATTTTTGAAGGAAGGTTATTTTATTCACCTAAAAAGAAATTACACCAACCGAAAACAAAATAAAACGAAATTAGAAATTTAAATGTTTTAAATAACAACACAAACATTTTTAAACAAAAGTATGATGTGTATTAAAATTATAATAATTCATTCAAAAGAAAGCAAAAAGAAATGGTAAGTATTAATAACTGAAAAATAAAAATTATTACGAACAAAAATTTAAAAAAATAAAACTACAAACAGGAAAATAGATAAGTGAAAATGTCTTCGACAAAACTAAGTGATTAGAAGTAGGTATTAAATACTTAAAAAAAACACGTCATCATTATCATAAAAGTAAAAAAAAAAAAGAAAAAAGAAAACAGGCACAAGTTGTTGGTAAAAGGTTGATTATAATTAAGTTGGTTGTACAAAATATTTAATTTTGTAAAAGAGTAAAATAGTCCAAAACACGTGTAAAAAAATTTAACCTGTGATAAGAGTAATTGTAATCTTCATAGCTAGACTAAACACAAGCTGAATATGGGGGACCTAATTTTTAAAAGTAGATTTGACATATAATAAAAAAAATATTTAAAATGTAAATAAGTTTTTTAAAAAATGCACTGCATAATCATGCTTCACACAACCACATAAATGTTTTATAACATTGTTAAACTTCTCTACTTTATGTTTGGTTAAATTGTAATTAAGTTGTAGGATTTTAAGAAAAAAATGCTCCTGCAAATTATTGTATCAAAAAGAAATTTTGATCATATCAATATTTTTGATTAAAATTCTCTTTTTAATCAGAAATATTGCTAATTGCTTTTTTTTTTATCAACAATCTGTACATCTTCATGAAGAAATTCAATTTTGTTCGAATTAATAATTTTTTTTTCATGTTAAGGTAATGAGGGTAGAATGTAATATTTGATTTAAATTCGTGTCATTTATCAGCCATGTTAGTTCAATGGCATCACGTGTCGCTATGATTATTATTGTTTTTTTTATATTGTGACATGTTTTGTGTTATAGTATAATACTTTTGGTTCTTCATTCCCATTATATCACAGATTTACTTAAATTAATCTGGGATTGCTTAGTAGTTTTCTTCTTAAATGATATTATGAGTTTGTTTATTGTTGATCTTTGTTGAATTATATATTTGATCTTATAGCTCTTTTTAATATCATATAATTCATTCTTGAAAAACCTCAGCTTAAAAGCCAGCAGCCCGCTACAACATTTATTATATTATACTCTATTTTTTCTTTCGTTTTTCTTCAAATATTGGATTTTTAGTTTTCCTATTTAGCTATCTTTTTGATAATTTTGCTGATTTATACATATATTTTACTTAATTTCCCGTATTGCAATGTTGCTTCAACTGGCCCCTGTTTATTTCACTTTATGGAATTCCCATTTTGGTTTAAAAAAAATTTTCTGTTCGAATTGTAGGATCTGTAGAACATGTTTAACCAGCTAATGTGTTAACAGAAAGAATCAGAATTTATAAACTTTATATTTTATTTAATATTTGATTTTTTCTTCCTTATTTTTTTTTTTTTTTTTTTTTTTTTTTTTTTGGGGGGGAAAAAAGAAAGGGGAAAAAAAGGGGACCCAAATTTTTTTAGAAAAAAAAGGAAAAATTATAAAAGTTTTGGGAAAAATTTTTTTTGGGCTGTTATGCTTCGTTCAGGGGTTACGTATTGCTTATAACGTATTGAGTAGATGTTTGTTTACGTAGAAATTTGAAACACAAACATAATTATGACAATTCTGAATTTAGTCTGGACGTTCTTACTAATCCTTTTCCCACTGTTAATCCAAAAAGCAAAATCGTAAACTGATTTTATACTTTTAATATTTTATTGAGACATCAAGAAACAAAGATATTCGTGTTCTGAAAGCATAGAGGATATAATTCTTCTTTGGCATATTCTTTTCTTGTATGAATCATCTTTGTGTTATTTTGTTTGGGGAATTTCTTTGTTTCCACTTTGTAACTAACTGAAGCTCTAAATACCAAACAATAGAAGAAAAACCCTTTGAGAGATTTTCAAGTTGGATTAAAATCACGTAGTTTCATTTCGGTATACATCCAGTTCTCTTAGATGAATAACTCTTTTACATCATCCGTTCTCTTAACAATATACGCAGCAAATAAGAAAACAAGTATTAATAAGAAACCCTTTTTTGAAAAAATAGCTGGAAATAATTTTTCTTTACTGATTTCAGTAACATCATTTTAAATTCAACAATTTATTCAATTCAAAACGAGTATGAGATTCATTTGCATTTTTATTTTGAAGGAATGGATTAGGATAATATTTGGGAAAGCAAATTTTCAAATGTAAAGAAGAAAGTTGCTCAAACATTTCAACAAGGAAGAAAGTTGCTCAAATATTTCAACACTTAAGATTTAAGTCTTAATTCAATTTTAAATCCTTACAAAGTTATGTCCTTAACAATTGAAACATTCAGTAATTTTCGGAAAAAAATTTTAAAGATTTTTCGGAGACTTTTATATCAGCTCATTGAAGTAGAAATACGATTGCTAAAGCCCTTCTTCACGATAGTATCAAATAAATCTTATCTTTAGATTTTTTTCGCTTCCACCGTCAGTCAACGTTTTGATATGCTTAGGAATTCGCAAATCAACAAATTTGTTGATTTTTCCTCTTGATTCGAAGGAGATATTTTGACGAAAAAATTAAATGTCACTGCATCTCAACTCCTCGAAAGCTGTGAAATTTTTGGAAGGAAGGTTATTTTATTCCTAAAAGAATTACACCAACCGAAAACAAAATAAACGAAATTAGAAATGTTAAATGTTTTAATATTAACACAAACACTTTTAAAAATATGATGTGTATTAAGAAATTCTAATATTCATAAAGAAACAAAAAGAAATGAAGTATTAATAACTGAAAATAAAAATTATTACGAGACAAAATTTAAAAATAAAACTACAAAGGAAAATAATAAGTGAAATTTTCGACAAAACTCGTGATTAGAGTAGGTATTAAATACTTAAAAAAAAACACGTCATCATTATCATAAAGTAAAAAAAGAAAAGAAAACAGGCACAGTTGTTGGTAAAGGTTGATTATAATTAGAGTTGGTTGACAAAATATTTAATTTTGTAAAAGGTAAAATAGTCAAAACACGTGTAAAAAATTTAACCTGTGATAAGGTAGTATAATCTTCATAGCTAGATAAACACAGCTGAATATAGGACCTAATTTTTAAAGTAGATTTGACATATAATAAAAAAATATTTAAAATGTAAATAAGTTTTTAAAAATGCACTGCATAATCATGCTTCACACAACCAATAAATGTTATAACATTGTTAAACCTCTACTTTATGTTTGGTTAAATTGTAATTGTTGTAGATTTTAAGAAAAAATGCTCCCTACAGAAATTATTTATCAAAAGAAATTTTGATCATATCAATATTTTGATTAAAATTCTTAATCAAAAAGATATGACTTATCAACAATCTGTACATCTTCATGAAGAAATTCGTTGATAATAATTTTTCATGTTAAAGGTAATGAGGGTAAGAATGTAATATTTGATTTAAATTCGTGCATTTATCAACTATGTTAGTTCAATGGCTAGTGTCGCTATGATTATTATGTTTTATATTAGTGACATGTTTTGTGTTATAATTATAATCTTTGTTTCTTCATTCCATTATATCACAGATTACTTAATTAATCTAGGATTGATGTAGTTTTCTTCTAAATGATATTATAGAGTTTGTTTTTGTTGATCTTTGTTGAATTATATATTTGATCTTATAGCTCTTTTTAATATCATATAATTCATTCTTGAAAAACCTCAGCCAAAAGCAACCCGCTACAACATTTATTATATTATACTCTATTTTTCTTTCGTTTTCTTCAAATATTGGATTTTAGTTTTCCTATTTAGCTATCTTTTGATAATTTTGCTGAGGATACATATATTTTATAATTTCCTTGTGTTACACCAGTATTGCTTATGGCCCTGTTTATTTCACTTTATGATTCCATTTTGGGTTTAAAAATTTTCTGTTCAATTGGATCTGAGCGGTTATGTTTAACAGCTAATGTGTTAACAAGAAAGAATCAAGAATTTATAAACTTTATATTTTATTTAATATTTGATTTTTTCTTCCTTATTTTTTTTTTTTTTTTTTTTTTTT